>VDFB02006278.1:0-66147 GCA_007258455.2 Sequoia sempervirens | reverse complement strand
GTGAGGCAGTTTGGCTTCGCCGGATGCTTGCAGATATGCAAATATCTCAAGCAGGTCCGACTCCCTTGTTCTGTGATAATCAGGGAGTTCTCAAACTTGCCAAGAATCCGGTCTTCCATGAGCGAACCAAGCATGTGGAAACTCACTGTCATTTCATTCAGAAGCTGGTTGAAGACGGATTAGTTCAGTTGCTGTATGTTCCGACAGAGGATTAGACAGCAGACATTCTCACCAAGTCGCTCAGTACAGATAAGTTTGTAAACTTCAGGGGGCATCTTGGTGTAGTAGATAGATTGAGCATTAAGGGAGGGTATTAAAATAATGTTTATTATTTATTTATTAATGCTCAACATTGTAAAATATCCTGATAAGATCGTCCTTGTTGTCCGAGATCTTATCTGAAGTTTCTTTTAGAAACTTCCTGCTTTTCCTGAAGATAAGATCGTCTCCGATCTTATCCTTCTGACTTGTTGTAAATCTTGTAAACTATTTATTGAGTGTCTTGCTCATTGTTAATACATCAATTAATTTACCAATTACTTGCATAATATCACCTTCATCCTTTCTTGTATCTTGGCCTTGGCCCACTTTCTTTACACTCTGCTATCCACCATGGTTGTAGAGCTTCTTACACCTCCAATATCCTCTTCTACAATATGAAATAACTAGCATATCTTATCACCGCTAGTTTGAGGAATTCCCTCCTTATTAAGGTCTTTAAGAGTGAAGTTATGTGTGGTGGTTGCATAAAAAGATTGTATTTCTCTAGCTTCAACTATCAATGTCTTCACTCAAACTATCTTTCCAATGGCTTTCAATGCATTGTTCAATTGTTTCAATGAATGAACACATGGGGTCCAAAAGAATGTTTTTCTGAGTGCTCTTCACTATTGAACTAGCCAACGTATAAAATGCAAGCTGAATCAGTCACAATCTGCACAACATTTGAAGCTCCTATCTCCTTTGTGGCCTCCCTTAAAAAATGAAATTAAAAGTTTGTATTTGTGTGCTTCTTGGAGCAATCAACAACTCCAAGAAAATATGAGCTAGCTGAACATCTAACAATAATATTAATGAGTGACCAATGCCTAATATCACCCCACCTGTCTAATGGAGCAACAAGTCCTTATCCATGTTCTTCTCATGTTCTTCATTAACAAGATCATCCACAAATATTGTTTGTCAAGGGGAGTTGTCCACGATATATGTTCTCGAGGGGGCATGTGAGTATTCAATTGTGTTTGTCCATTTTAGCATTTCCTCAAAGTATGGAGAATGTGCTACATGAAACAAGTTGGCATAGGCATAAAAGAATTTGGCTATAACATTGATTCTTACATGAGATTGGTTTTGTTTTAGACTTCGTGGCAAATTGATGACAATTCAAATGACACTTGTGTTGTAGGTCTAAAAACAGGTCTTTTATGGCATCTAAATCTGAATATTCTTACATATTTGGATTCCTCTCGAAAAGTGTGCAATTTATAAAAAAACACCTTGTTTCTAGTTTGTATGCAAAAGTTACAATATCTGGAAGAAGATTAAATATTGTCATAAAAATGATAGTTTCATAATTGTCAAGTGGCAGTTTTGAAGCCTCCCCCCCCGCTAGAATGTGTAACAAACCCCCAAAATGGAACCTATTTTTTTTTTCATACTCAATGCATGTTATGTACAACATATATCAAGTACGATCTCAAGTATCACAAATACAATACAATTCATTTCAATGCAAGGATATTACAAATCACTATAATCACACATATCAATAGTCAACTGACAAAATAGTTATCTTAATCGATGAGATAGTCCATAGTTAGGGAATAATATCAAGGGTTTATTATGTACTTTAAGTTATTTATTCTTGATCAGGTTACAATCCTTTTAATTTGATTATTTTGCATACAATTCAATCACACAAGATCAATACCAATACAATAAAGTAATACAAGACAACACAAGATAGCATAAAGCCATAAACAATACTTAAAAACAATGCAAAACAACACAACACATTACAAAGCACTACAGAACTCGCACAAAACAAAATAAGACATATTCTTTGGAATGACTTGAATCAAAATATTAAGCCCAATCCAGCCACTTGTCTGTCTTTGAATGACCTGGATCAAAACAACATGGTGTAATTACAACCACTCTACACCATTCTTGGAATGACCTGGATTAAAACATCATGGTCTAATTCCAATTCCACATGACACAATCCTTGAAATGACCTGGATCAAAACACCATGGTCCAATTCCAATTCCACTTGACACACTAGAAGTGATTTCCCTGTAAGTTGTCATCAAACATAATTATAATTATGCAATACCAACTAGGTATTCCTCTATACAAATTAGGTAATACCACTAGAAGTCATTTCCCCATGAGTTGTCATTTGACACACTAATGGTTAGGCAATACCAATTAGGTATTCCTCTACACAAATAGGCAATACCACTGCGGATACTCCTATATGTGGATTGGTACTCATAGTGGATACTCTGACATGGATGCTCCTCCATGGCTAACCACGCATAATGATCAAAGGACACTTCTAATTTATCATAAGGATGCTTTTCAATTTACTACAGTACATTACGCTAACCTCTATTTAGTATTTATTACTTTGCAGACCAACCCTACCATTATGGATAGGCCAATCAATGGAATTCCATAACAATCGGGTTAGATGGCTTCATCAGAGTTGAAGATTCAACATGTATATGGTTGTCTTGGGGATCATGATGTTCTAGATCCATTGGACATCTCAAATGACATGATCATTCCTGTTCTAGGCTCACACACACCCAGAAAATACAAAATCATGAATTACTTACAATCAAGTAACAATTTCCAAATTCCATCATGGTAGAAAGTTAGACAAGAATTTCAATTTCAATCCCACATAATTTTCTAAAAGATTCCACTGATGGAAGTATCCGTTGTTTTACAACAGATGTAACAGTCTACATAGAAAGTCACACTTAGACATCAAAAACAAGCATTTTGAGGCCATTTTTGGAAAACCACAACAGAGACTTGTACAATGTGTTAAAGACTGCAAAATACGGTAGCATCCTGGTATAGTCTTTTCTGAAATTTCAAGCCCAGATCCTTTCATCAAGGTTTCCATTACACTTTGGTCAACTCAAATTCAGAACTCGCCTTCAAACAAACTGAACATTAGCAAAATAAATTTAATGTGGCACAAGCACAAATCCCAAGGCACAAGATAGAAATTCAGCAAACATATATGCATCAGTTGACCCATTGAGCACTCAAAAAAATACAATACAGAGGAAATAAAATCTAATCAATTTATTTGGTATAAATTCATTTTCTTATGAAAAAATTAAGTACAAGAAGAGAATATACATTTCCCAAAACATAAAACTGAAATTAACTGATTAAATATGTGTCAAATAGCAAACACAACACTCAACAGTTCAATTTCATCATAAATTCGCTAACCAATTATCAAATTATTGTTTTTTAGATAGAAGAGCCGAGGTTCTATTAAAGGCCTCCAGCCCTATATCTTAAAAAAGAGAATTACAACACAAATTCTTGCATACAAAACCCTAGAAGGGGGATGCAGGCAGAGACCTAGTATATAGATTTATAAATCAGAAAACCATGCTACATGTTGATGCCTTACACATAAACAATAAAAAAACTAATTCCTTAGAGGGGGTACATCCTAACGTGCCATGCCATGGCTTCTCAAAGCTTCATTCCAATGGTCAAAAGCCTTGTTGAGAAACCTTGCACTAGGGATGACAGTTTCTTTAATTTGAACACCACCCAAGCTAGTTGGATCAACAATGCTTTCCTACAACATGTCCTTGAGCACCTTAGCACGCTTGATAGCATGCACCAGAACATCACCCTTTAACTATGGCTGAGGGTAGCCACTTAATACTTTAAGGACCCCTTTTATGGTGTGAAACCAGCAGATTCTTCATCACCAATCGCAAGTCTTGGCAGAAAGTGGTAATTGCATCTGCATCCATTTAAAGGGCTTACATTTCTAAGTGCATCACCTTCCATTTTATCTCCCTTTAATCTTCAGAACACCATTCGGCTGATTCATTGGCCTAGAATCTGTCGACACAGGATCCACTACAGCAGCCAATTCATCCATGTCCAGAACTGCTAACATTTCCATCCCTTGTGCACTTCCTCTGATATTGCCATTTTTGGCAATTTCTCTGCAAAAGCTACCAATATTGAGGTCCTAGACCAAAAAGAGCCATTATTAGCCAAACCCTCTTCACCTAAAATTCCTTTTACAATCCTTGGCATGCCTGGACTGGAACAATTAAAAATTTTACTCAAAAGATGATCAGTAACCCTACCCCTACAATAGGATCCCTAGGCCCTAGGTCACTCTTACAAGCCATAAGAAACCAACTCAAGGCCACTAAAAAGCAAGAAGTTGTTCTTAGGAAATCAAGCACTGCAATCAACAAACCAATCCACCTGAGCCACCATGCTAAAATCCATCCCTCCTACTTAATGATCTCCTACCACAATCCTTCACAATTTCACATGCATGAGACAAGCAAGCACTGGCCTTTTGGTCACATCCAATTCCTTCTAACCATACTTGCATAGCCAAGACATTAAGAAATATTAACAAGGCAAAGGGTGGCTGGTCATGTCAAACAAGCAAAGCCAATCATTAAAGAGTGTGCAGAAAAAGGAAGAAAAAGGGTGAGATTAAAAAGAAACCAACCGATTATGACACCAAACAAAAATGATGAATGATCCTCTTCATAGAGCACAAAACGATCATAATGACCAATAACCCTAGGCTTGGTTAGCTGTTTGCATGCACCTTGCATTCAAAACCAATTCTGCTATCCAAATAACCATGGTGGCCTATCATGTAATATCCTGTTTAATTTTATTCTTTTCAAACACAACAAATCCTAGCTCACAATAACAGTTTGCACAATTACACATAAAGATGAAATTGATCAGAAATTGCAGCTTAATAATTCATTATCTAATTCAGATATAATATTTAGAATCTAGCTCAGAAAAGGTTGAATTATCTTCTGCAGCAGCTGCTAGTTTATCTCTGGATCTGAAGCAATCTACTTTCTAATGAAATGCCTTTGAAACACCTCCAAATCTTCCTGATATCTACATTAGAATGTCACAACCAGCTGCTGGTTTAAAGATGTTTTAATCCAAACTGAAATTTATCAAATCTGTGCAATGGTGATTTCTGTGTGAAATCACTCTAAGGAGTTGCAGGTTTTGATCCTCCAACTCTAGACCTAGAGGTTTTTTGTCCTCAGGTTAAATGAATTGTAGTTCCATGCTGCACAAGGAGTAGAAATCAAATAATACAAATGTTTCTCAGTGGTCCTCCTCCTTGCTTGTTCTCTCTTAAATATGTTTTTCCTCCAATAGACAAATCTTTATGTCATGCCCCTGCAACGAAAACATGCTCTCACCAAATCGCAGCACTCAGCCAGGGCGAAGGAGAGAAGATGCAGTGATACCTCTTATTAATATGCAGCGATACCCATTATTAATATACAGCGATTCCCTAAGGAATTCAATAATTGATAATTAATAGAGTTTGAGGCAACAATTGTGAATAAAATTAAATAACATTAAGTTGGAACAAAAAGACAAGGAAAGGAGATGTCTATTCAAATATATAAGGGAGGTCGAATCATTTGTTAAAGACATCAATTTGGATCAAGAAAAGCAGATTAGAAAATAAAGAGGATTAGAAATCAGAATAAGAGATCTATTGGAATAAATATTGTTAGCAAGAATATTATTGGGAAGTAAGTTAAATATAATTAGAAATATATATATATATATATATGAGATCATGCAATAGTGGTACTTGCAGAAAATTAATGATGTTTGCGAATAATCTACATGCTTCTATTTATTATATGTGATAAGAGATTCATATAATAATCTATTTCAAATTTAGAGAATTGGATTGCAAATAGGGAGGCCGATCAACCTTCTAGGTTCACCTATATATATATATATATATGTGATCATGCAATAGTGGTACTTGCAGAAAATTAATGATGTTTACGAATAATCTAGATGCTTCTATTTATTATATGTGATAGGAGATTCATATAATAATCTATTTCAAATTTAGAGAATTGGATTGCAAATAGGGAGGCCGATCAACCTTCTGGGTTCACGAGAGGTGAAGAAAGATGGCCTTCATGCTCTTATCAAGTACGCCTTCCCAAGATGGAATGGAAGACGAGCCTTCCATGCTTGTGGGCCAGGGGGTGGAATGGAAGTCCAGCTTTCCATGCCCTTGGGCTTGATCAAGGAGGACGACCGGCCTCCAAGGTGAATGTAGGGATGGAAGGGTGAGCAGCCTTCAAAGTGAATTGAGGGATGGAAGGGCGACCCACCTTCCATGCTCTCGCAATACAAGGGCGACCAACCTCGAGACTGCAGTTTGCAAGCATTTCAACGAATTCCTAATAAGATTATTATGGGAATCCACATTGGAATGGCTATTGTTGTAATTAGATTTTGATGTGACTAATGTACATGAATATCATGATGTTTACTAATGATTATTAATATACATATTATCATGGCTTATGATTATTGTCAATTTCTAGTGACTAATATTGTGTGCAGGACCTAAACCAAGATTTATCTTATGAAGGACAATTTAATTGGTAATTTCATTATTCGTAAATGTATTGCATCTCTTATTTTGGTTGGAATTGTGGTTTTAGGGCAAAATATAGAGATATCCCAACATGGGACATTACAGTTTACATGCCCCTTGACATTTATTTTATTTTATTTTTTAATTATACTTTCAATTTATTATTACTTAACCCTTTGTTAAGGAAATTGCAGCCATATGACTAAATTCCTTTTTGCAGTGGCTGGCTTAACTATGGCAATCCTTCTAATAAACCAATCCCTTCTAATTTCATAAAACTGTGATTTCATTTAAGAGCAACTCCTTCACCTATGTCCTTATTTTATTTAAATCCTTTGTCTTTTGTTGCCAGTGGGTATATGGTATGTGGCAATTGGTAGTAATTACTTAATTCTCTCGTGTCTTTTCTTAAGGCTGGGAATTGCATTTTCTTGGGGAATAACTCTCTGCTGTGCTGGCATATCTTTCTTCACCTGATCATGTCACAGGTCTTGGATGTCACTATTATTAATAGTGATCTGGTATCTTGTGTGGACATAGTTTAGGTTTGAAGAGGGGACATCAAATATCATCATCAATAAGCCTAGCAAGACCATCCCAATTAAACATTTCATGACTTTCCAATGAGTATACATTTTGAAGATCAACCCCTCTATTGGCAAGAAAATCTGCCATTGTGTTTTGTTTCATAAAGCAATTTACCACCTCTATGATATTAAATATGTTTTTCCATATTAAGACTTCTTCCAAACGGCATGTAGCTTCCACTTGGGGCAATATGTTATTTTCAAAGCATTGCCAACTATTGAAGAGTCGCTTTCCATTGTGATATTGTGGAAACTTTTAGAATAAGCCATATAAAAATGCCAGCTAGGAGTGCCTCCCATTTAGCTTCATTATTTGTTTTGATATCTAAATTGCATGAGCCTTCCATCACAAAAGCACTGGAGGTGTCCCATAACACAACCAATTCCTGTTGGACCAGGATTGTAGCTAGAAGCTCCATCAAATTTAAGCTTCCCAACCTACAAAGGGGATTTCCAATTTTCCTCTCTTTGATTATTTTTAGACACTACTAACCAATCAACTAGAGTTTATCAAATGATTTGCAAACTAGGATTTGAAGTCTCTCTTTTAGACTCCATCCGACACTAGGTTTATTCTCACTTCTGATTTTTTGAGTTTAATCATTGAAATCAGTTAATGGAGAGATTTGACAGAGTTGATCCAGAAATTCATTTTCATGAATTAGCTCAACTCAGACAAACCCATATAGTTGATGCATATGTGGCTCATTTTTAAAATCTTTTACTTATAGTGCCTGATGTATCAAAAAGGAGGCTTGTGGTATTGTTTATTGAAGGTTTAGTTGAACCTCTTGGAGGCCTACTAAAGGATTTCAACCCTACCTCTTTACAGGAAGCTATTAAAAAGGCCTTGGATTTTGAAGCTTCAGCCCCTAGAGGTGGATTCCAGCCTATAGGACAGCAAAAGTTGGCACCCTATGGGCAATCTAGATCAGCTCCTTATGGACAGCCAATGACAAATAAATATAGACAACCAAAAATCACTACTTTTGGGCAGCAAAAGAAACCATTTCAGCAGGGTTATCAAAATAAAGAATTACCAAAAATTACTAAGGAAACTGAATCTAGGAATGAACTCTGAAGAATGAAAATTTTCTTTTCCTACAAAGAGACTTGGGAACCAAGCCATAGGTGTCTTCCAAAAGGACAAGTGCATTACATTGACGTAATTTTTGAGGATGAGGAAGAGGTTGAAGATCCAAAAACACTAACAAAAGAGGAAGAACCAAAAACAGAAGTAGAAGTGTCTGAGGGAGAGAAGACCGCTAGTAGTACCTTAGTTGAACGCTTACGTGCACCCAGGTATTGCCCATTCAGAGTCCATGGAGTGTTGAAAGGACATAAGGTGACAATATTGATTGATAGCGGGGCAACCCACCATTTTATTGATAAGAGCTTGGTAAGATAGAGGAGGCTACCAACAAAGGAATTTCAAGGATTTAATGTTATTGTGGTAGATGGATTTACTATACTATGCACTAGGAGGGTCGAAGGATTGGACATTACACTTGGTACACACAAAATTACTGATGATTTTTATGTAGTTGGTATAGGAGAGATAAATCTAGTTTTAGGGTACAATGGCTCCATTCCCTTGGGGAAATCTCACAAAATTTCAAAACCATGGAGCTAAAATTCCAACATGAAGGTAAAGAGGTGCTTCGTGGTGTGGCCAATGGTGCTCCTACATTAATTTTAGCTAGGAGGATAGAGAGAGCTTTTTGTAAAGGAATAGTAGAGTGTGTAGCTCAATGATTTGTGAGAGACATCTACATCCAATTGCAATAGGTTTTACTTTGTTGATATACAAACTATTTTAGACAAGCATGGTATAGTGTTTAGTGGTTTACGTCCAAGACTGTCTCCTGATAAAGGGTTTTAGTATATCGTAGAGCTTGAGTTAGATTCTACACCTATTATGATTACTCCATACTACCATTTGAGGGCATTCAAAGAAAAAATAGAAAAAGCAATTAAGGAGTTGTTGGAGATGGGACACATACATTCTAGTTCTATTCCTTTTGCCTCTTCAGTAGTAGTGATAAAAATAAAGATTGTACTATGAGAATGTGTATAGGCTACTGTGTATTGAATAAGATCATAAAAAATAGGTTCCCAATGTTGTTGTTTTAATCAGAAATGCAAATTAACAGAAAATTCAACACACAAAACAAAGAACACATAATTTATCCTAGGAAAACCCAGCCAAAATATCTCTCTTATATATTGAATTTAAGGGAGTAGAAATCTGCTTACAATCTTGGCCACACACAAGGCCAATATAATGCAATAGATAATCGCACCTCACTTAGATGCAAATACACAATTATATGATCTCTCCTTAATGTTGATTTGCTTTATGCAATAATATGATTTGTTGTAGATGCACAAACTCCTTGATAAGTGCAAATGTCTCCTTAGAATAAAATCAATGATCAAATGAATGAGCATCTCCTTCCATTTATACAAAGTAAGGTGCCTCTTCACAAGCAAGGTGATTCTTCACGAGGGTCGGCCTCATTCAAGAACCAAGGCAACTTTTCAACTTGGGTCGGCCTTTAAAATAATATTTATATATCATTTATTATTTCGATTTTGAGAGAAGGATATCTCCTGCAGCTAAAACATCAACACTCCCTCTTAGCTAGGGAGGTATCCTTCCAGATATCCATGTCATGGAGTCTCTCAACATGACATCCAGAATGGCTACACCCATTTGAGAAAAAGTTCATCACGGAGTCTCTCAATGTGATCGTCATGGAGTCACTCAACGTGATGTCCACCATGGCTACTCCCATGTGTGAAAAGAAACATATGCACAAGTGTCCATCATGGAGTCTCTCAACGTGATGTCGTCATGGAGTCTCTCAGCATGATGTCCACCATGGCTACTCCCATGTGTGTAAAAACACAAGTATGAAGGGTTCATCATAGAGTCTCTCAACGTGATATCGTCATGGAGTCTCTCAACACGACGTCCACCATGGCTACTCCCATGTGTGGAAAGAACCATGTCAAGAAACCAAAGTACCATTGCATCCACTCACACCAACAACAGCTCGTGATTTTCCATATACAACCACATCACAATCATATACTTCCAGATTTGTTCTCACAGTGATATCTAAACCCGACTTACTGCTTTTAGATGCAATTCCTCCTAATAACTCTATATTGTTTTGTTGCTCCACTATTATAACAATAATCTATCACAGCTGAAGCTTCAAATATCAAACTCCTTGAAAGCACCTGAAGCTTAAAAATAAAATCAAATTCCTGCACACCTGGAAGTGATCTTAAATTTGCAATTGCTTATGATCGAATTCCCCCTGAACTTGCTCTGATACCATGTTGTTTTAATCAGAAATGCAAATTAACAAAAAATTCAACACAGTGAACAAAGAACACAAAATTTATCCTGGGAAAACCCTCCTTCTCAAGGGAGAAAGACCCAGCCAAAATATCTCTCTTATATATTGAATTTAAAGGACCAGAAATCTGCTTACAATCTTGGCCACACACAAGGCCAATATAATGCAATAAATAATCACACCTTACTTAGATGCAAATACACAATTATATGATCTCTCCTTAATGTCGATCTGCTTTATGCAATAATATGATCTGCTGTAGATGCCCAAACTCCTTGATAAGTGCGAATGTCTCCTTAGAATAAAATCAATGATCAAATGAATGAGCATCTCTTTCCATATATACAAAGTAAGGTGCCTCTTCACAAGCAAGGCGACTCTTCACAAGGGTCGGCCTCATTCAAGAACCAAGGTGACTTTTCAACTTGGGTCGGCCTTTAAAATAATATTTATATATCATTTATTATTTCGATTTTGAGAGAAGGATATCTCTCGCATCTAAAACATCAACAGCCAATACCTAGGATTGATGAATTACATGGAGTGGTTTGTTTTTCAAAAAATGACTTGAGATTTGATTATCACCAAATCAAGGTAAGAGATAAAGATGTACACAAACCTTTAGATGTCACTTTGGACATTTTGAATTCTTGGTTATGCTTTTAAGGTTGACCAATGCTTTGACCGCCTTTTAGTCATTGTAAGATGCCTTGCTAATTCTGACTTAGTTTTCTGATTTCATGCCATTGGATTTTCATCAAACACCTGTCCTGAATATTGATTTGACTGATATAATTCCTTGTCTGTAACTTTCCCTTTCAAATGGATGTGTTTTTGGTGTTCAAATTGTTTGATTTGAAGGGAGCTCGTTTCATCACACAGTGGTAGGTGTTATGCAAAGAATCACAAACAGCATTCGATGGATATGAATGCCAAGATATGAAGTAAACTAGTTCCTTTCAGTTTTTGTATTTCCAAGTAAAGTATTACATTTAATCATTATGTTCATCATCAGAAGATTGAAACATCATTACAATGCTAAGCACTTCAATCTAGATTCACTTCATCAGCATTGGTAATACACAGTAGGGTAGTAAGACTGTAGCAACAGTTTTAATGGCATTTCCTGAGTACCCCAGTACTGAAAACTATGCACAGCAGTTACCAATGCTACATCAGATGTTCAGGGAATTTTCCCAACACATTGAATTATCACAGACCAAGTTTCCAGCAACATATATGGGTGGAATGTGCTTCAAAATGTATTACAGCAGACAACAGATTTGATACAATGTTTCAAGCTTTAACAGCAGTTTTAAATACAATTTTCTGCTCCTACAGGGACGGTTGATGACTTACTACAGCACTCAATGCATGATGCCAATTACCAGTTTCTTACATCCAATATTTAGGGGGTATCTACAACTCAAATAAAGGTGCTAACAAACAAAATGTGCTCAGACTTGAAGAAGAAGTTCGACCCTAACCTGGGAGTGATGAGGATGCCTTCAATATATGCAAACTCGTTTGCAGCAGCTATGGACTCCATTCTCTCTGTCACTTCTTGAAGAAGGTGAGACGCCCAGCCAGCATCCATCGTTTGCCATTCCACAACTCACATATATAAACACATCCAGCATAAGAGTGCCTCCAAAAAAAACGTCTGGGCCAGAAATCGCATTTTGCTTAAAGCTGCTCGGATTTTTCAAAGCCCAAACTGAATATGCTTCAAAATGATTGTTTTCACAGCGCCTAGGGTTTCTGTTTAAGAGAGGCCTTCCTTTGCACCATAATCACACCAAAAACCGACCAATATTGGTTGCCAAAACTCAGGGAATCAAAGTCACAAAAATCTGAACGGGAATAATGTTTTGCTTCGATTCATCTCAAAACTATATCACACAACAATGAAACTTGTAAATACTTCGAAATCTTGCTAGGACTGATGTCTCACAGCCGAAACAAGAGCTAGGGTTCCACCCACGTTCAAGGAGGTTCGCTATTTGAAGAGGAAATATGTTCATTCAAAAAAAGTGCGTTCCCAAATAGAGCTCATTCTCTTTATTTTCCTTCAAGCCCGATAAGTGACTTTATTTCTTATTTTTAAAGCTTCTAAAAACAATAAAGTGACTTTGTATAGTTTCATTAATAAAATATTTCCCCTTAGTCACTTTAGTCAATTTTCATAAAGTCACCTTATAAGAAAAATTTAATTAATTATTTAATATTACCTTAGAGAACTTAGGTAATAATTAAACAATTAAATAAACTGACTCCTTTTTTCCACCAATTGCCTTTGGGAGTAAAATAGGCAATGAGGCTTTTTGTGGCTAACTGAAAGGGGACATTACAGTCATGCATGAATCATATTTTTAGGGAGCATTTGATGAAGTTTGTTTTGGTGTTCTTTGACAATATTTTGGTTTGTAGAAAAACATGGGAAGAGAATTTGAAACACTTGGATATAGTGATGGGAATTCTTGAGCAGAAGACTCTTTTTGCAAAAGTGTCTGAGTGTGGATTTGGTATGATAAATATTTTATTCTTGGGACATATTATTAGTGCATAGGGAGTACAGGTAAATCAAGAGAAGATTTAGGCAATAAGAGATTGGCCACTACCCACTTCTTTGACATAGTTCAAATGTTTTTTTGGACTTTGTGGTTATTAAAAGAGATAAGTGAAAGGATTTTCACAATTGCTGTTTTTTTGACTGAATTAACAAAGAAAGGAACTTTCAAATGGTCCAAAACAGCCCAAGAAACATTTGAAAAACTCCAAGAAGTAATGGGTTCTTGCCCGATACTTGCTGTTCTGGATTTCTCTATTCCATTTGTCCTCGAATGTGATGCATCAAGGGAAGGAATAGGAATTGTTTTAATGCAAAACAGGCTTCCCATTTCCTTTG
The DNA here is from genome assembly GCA_007258455.2 of Sequoia sempervirens. Classification (NCBI taxonomy): domain Eukaryota; kingdom Viridiplantae; phylum Streptophyta; class Pinopsida; order Cupressales; family Cupressaceae; genus Sequoia; species Sequoia sempervirens. The sequence continues at coordinate 52,592 of VDFB02006278.1, read as the reverse complement.
AAAGTTGGAAATTAAAAGATGTAGAATGCAGAGTTTCTATATATGATAAAGAAATGTTGGCTATGATGCATGCCTTAGCTAAATTTCGACAATACTTGGTGTGTGGTCACAACAGTTTGAGGTTTTTTCTCAACCAAAGGACTTAAATGATAGACAACAAAAGTGGGTGAGTAAGCTTCAAGCTTATGATTTTGATATAGAATATATAAAAGGCAAAAATAATGTGGTAGTTGATGCTTTATCTAGAAAGTCTTATTTAAGTTCTATGTCTGAGATTACTATAGATTGAAAAGTGTTGATAATAGCAGAGTATGCAAAAAATGATTTAAGTAATGAGATCCTTGAAGGTAAAATATAGGATAACATGTATAAGGTGGTTGATGATCTTATCCTCTACAAGGATAGGATTATTTAGTCCCATAATCATAAATTAAAAGAAAAGTCTTGAGGGCTGTCCATGATACATCCTTGGCTGGTCACCTAGGATATTTCAAGACTTATAAGCAGGTTAGGGATAAATTCTTTTGGAGAGTGCTCAAGAAGTCGTCCTCCAATACATCAGAGAGTGCATTACTTGTCGGGAGAACAAAGTAGAGCATGTTTTTCCAGCAGGTCTATTGCAGCCTTTGCCTATACTAGATAAAAAATGGGAGAGTATAAACATGGATTTTGTCACAAGGCATCCCAAGTTTAGGGTAAGATTTCTATTTATGTTTTGGTGGATAGATTCACCAAATATGCTCATTTCTTTGCTATTCCTATCGAGTTTAAGGTTCCTCAAGTTGCTGATTTGTTTTTTAGAGAAGCTTTTTAGGCTACATGGGTTGCCTAAAAACATTGTGAGTGATGGGAATAGCCAATTCCTTTGTTTTGACCAATGTTTTTTCATTTGGTAGGTACATAATTGACTCCAACTACTAGTTATCATCCTCAAACAAATGAGAAAACTGAAATTGTTAATAAATCAATTGAAGAGTACTTGAGAAACTATGTGGTAGGACAACAATTTTTGGGTTAAATGGCTTTATATGGGATAGCATTGCTGCAACACTACATAACATATGCCATTGATATGTCACCTTTCATAGCATGATATGGCTTTGATGCTCTTTCTCTTGTGGATTTGATTATTGTTGATAGTAGACTACTAGGGGCAAGAGACTTGGTTGCACAAAGCCAAGACTTATTGAGTGTCTTGAAAGAAAACCTCTAGTATGCTCAAAACTAGTAGGAACTATATGCAGACTATTATCATACATAGAGGAGTTTTGAGGTGGGTGACATGGTTTTCTTGAGACTATAACCATATAGACAATCTTCTATCAAGAAGAGCGGAGATGAGAAGCTCAAACCTCGTTTCTACAGACGATATAGGGTCATAGGAGGAATGGTGAGGTGGCTTATGAGCTTGAGTTACTAGAGCATAGTAGAATACACAATGTGTTTCATGTATCATGTCTTAAAAAGGCTTTGGGAGAGCATGTTAGTCCTTCTATTGAGTTAGCTCCTTTGTATGATGAAGGCAAGATCATATTGGTTCCCAAAGCTATTTTAGATGTCAGAGAAAAGAAATTAAAGAACTGAATGATTACAAAGTATTTGCTACAAAGGAAGGATTTCCCACAAAAAATGCTACTTGGGAGGGTGCAAAGATTCTTGAGCATCCCAGTTTGCAATTGTTTGAGGGCAAGAAATTTTGGGAAGGGCGGATTGTATTGTCTCATTTTTCAAACTAAATTAAGTTAGGACGCAGAGCCAATTTTTATTCCCTATAAACTAAAGAGGGGATTTAACAGGGGAATAATATAATAATAATTTATTAAATTGTCCAAAAGGTACTTTAATTTATAACTTTGGAAAATGAAAATTTATTTTTATTAAATGGGGGCCAAAAGATATTGGATACATGGCCAAAAGGGCAACTAAAAATTTATAAGTTGGAAAAAGGTGAATATTCAATTAAAAGTAATTTTAATTACTTTTGGGATTGGATGGAAAAAGAATAAATTTTTTTTTTGGAAAAAAAGAAGTATTCAATTCATCATCAATTTTTAGAAACCCTCATTTTGGAGAGTTTTGAGCTTTGGTGCAACTTTTACCCTAAGGACGAAAAATCTCACAGTTTATTCAAGAATTGGAAGATGGAAACCTTCTGGTTCTCATTGTTGGCTTCATACAAAGGTCAAATTTGTGTTGAATCCAGTGTTCCACGGGGACGTGCCCCCCTCGCAAATTCCCACGTTTTTGGGATGGGGACATCTCTGGGATGTGTGGACGTGGAGATGTCCCCCCACCAAACTGCCACCTCCGCTCAGTCATCATTGGGGCGCTCGAGACATTTCTAGGATGGTGGGGATGCCGAGACGTCCAAGGGATTCCCAGGAGTCCCTTGATTGTCTCGAGGACGTTTGGGTGTCTCTCGTGGCAGGTAGGGCCAAAAAGTGCCCCCCAAAAAAAAAATATATATATATATATATTTTATTTTTTATTTATTTTTTATCGCCCTAACCCTAACACTAATGGCCAATGGGCCCTAGCCAACCCTCCTAAATCCTATAAGACCCCCTCAAATCCTCATAATCACTCACAAATTCAATTCAACATCAAAGTTGAAGAGCAAAAAAGAGAGTGAAGGAGTGGAAGTGCAAGAAAGTTGAGGAGCAAGAAGAAGAGGAAGAAGCTTAGAAGAGGGATTCTACATCAAGTTGGGAGGATTTTTCAAGCGAAAGGTAGGATTTCATGGCTGCTTTTTTTCATTTTTTATTTTATTTTTTTTAACTAGTTTCATATTCTAATTCATATTTTAATTTGAAATTTCATTCATAATTTCATAGACATGGTTGCAAGTGCACTAGAAAATAGCATACTAAATTTTAATTGTTAAATGTTTATTGTTCACATTGTCATCAAGATTTAAACTTTTGTCAAACTAGGATGAAACTTTTGTGTATCCTCTGCTTTTGCACTTCGTGCGACCTGAAGTAAGAAAAACAAAAGTGAAATCCTTGGTTGACAAATATGAAGAACAAATATTTTTATTTCTGTATCCTTTGCTTCTGCACTTTGTGCAATTTGGAGTAAGAAAAACAAAAAGAAAATTTATTTTATTTTTTTGCGTTATGCTACACAGCTGCATGCATAGTTTGAATTTTAAATTTTTATATTGTTTATTGTAGTTTCACAATGAGTTCTAATAGCATGAGTGAGGATGAGGTTGAGGTTCACTCTCATAGTGAACTGAATCTGATTATGCACTTGAGGTTGATTAAAATGTAGAAGTAGAGAGGGGTGACCGTTTGACCCAAACAACTAGTTTTGTGGTCAGTGTAGCTGCAAATATGAATTGCCCCTCCACATTACTAGAAGAATATGCTAAGGGTCCTTTATATCCTAAGTCTCCTTTGAAACAATTTGCAACAAAATTACCAAGCAAGTCTGGGACATCTAGGGACACAAGGTTGTGGAAATGCCACTTTTGTGGCCTTGAATGGTTTGGCAGCATTACCAGAGTTAATGCCCACCTCCTTCATAAATGAGGAAAAGGTGTGGAAGGATGTAAGTTTTTGGCATCACTGAATAACCTGAAATTTAGGGTTGAGATATGTAGGCTATGGGGTGGTGGTGGTGAAGACAGTGTAGTTGTAGCTGCTGCACTTATATTTGTTTCTTTGTCTCATAGGCCAAGGGGTAAGCAAAGCTAGCCACACGGTTCTACTTCTACTTTGTAGAGGCAATTTACATGTATGCCATCTTCTACTTCAGGGGCCCATGCAACAGAGGATAGGGGGAAACACAAGTTGACAACTGATGCTCCTAACCCCATAGCTAAATTATTCAATGTGTAGATGAAGGATGATGCAGATGATGCCATTGACAAATTCTTCTTTGCCAATGGCATTCCATTCCATGTGGCTCGATCTCCTTTTTATAAGGAGGCGATGGCGGTGGTAGCAAGGGCAGGACCATCATATGTGCCACTAGGGGAGACAAAATTGAGGACCACAATCTTGAATAAGAGCTATTCCAAGATAAATGTGTTAATGGAGAAAATGAAGGAATGTGGGGTGGCAAATGGATGTAGTATTGTCATGAATGGGTGGACGAACATTAGGCATCGTCCACTCATCAATATCATGGTTACATGTTTAGAGGGCCCATATTTTCTTAAGGCAATTGATTGTTCAGGGCATCACAAGGATGCCGATTTTCAATTTCAGATCCTCAGGGATGCTATTGAGGAGGTTGGGCCACAAAATGTGGTCCAAGTAGTGACAAATGCAGCCCATGTGTGCAAAGCTGTAGGGAAATTGATTGAGAGAACTTACACATTTGGTGGACTCCTTGTTGTGTGCATGCCATGAATAATGCACTCAAGGACATGGGAAAGATTGATTGGATCAATGCAGTGGTCAATGATGCTAGAGATGTGCAGATGTTTATTTGCAACCACCACACTTCACATGCACTCTTCAGGACCTTCTCTAAGAAGGAATTCTTGAAACCTTTTGAGACTAGATATGTATCCTATTTCATTCTCTTGGAGAGAATGCTTGAGTTGCAAGAAGCATTGCAACTAATGGTTATGACAATAGAATGGAATCGGTGGCACGAGTCCAAGACAGAGCAAGGGAAGAGGGTGAAGGATGTAGTGAAGAGCGATGTTTTATGGGGTGATGCAAAATACATAGACTCCATCACTAATCCAGTTTTCCAAGTCATTAGATATGGGGATGCCAATGCACCTAGCCTTGGAGAGGTGTATGAGTGCATTGATTCTATGCTAGGACAAATGAAGGTTGTTGTGCAAGAGGACCCCATATTAGCATTCTACGATAAGCACTTGTCACATCCCAATAAAAGAACCTCACATGGAAGTCATGTGGTTAGTAAAACCATACAAATGGAAATGAAAACAAATAAAAACATAGCCAAAGTTGTGGCTTTTTTCAATGACTCGATAGGAAAAATGTACAAGAGGACCCGAATAAGGGAGGCAAACCTGCAACATAAGCATGGGCTATTCATATCCACCATTAAGAGGTATGGTGTCATGGAAAATAAATGAACAGAAGGGAGTACGTAATGGCCATCCATCAATGCATTTGATCACAAGTATGGGCATGTAGGTAGAAAGTGAGGACTTGGGCATTGTGAATAGAATGCTTCTGTCAAGCCATTAAACTAGTATGGCATCCCAATCCATTGGTCATCCAAAAAGTCAAGTCACATGAGAAAATAAATAAATGGTGCCAAGAGTCTTTAAACCCCACGACCTCACCATAGCTATTCATTCAAGTCTGGGTGGGAGAGAAAAGAGAGTGCATAGGAGAGTGACTGGGGAGAAAAATGTGAAGAGGGAGAAGGGGTTGATGGAGTTTTCTTGGGCAAACACATGCAAAAAATGGGAGCAGAAAGAAGGCATGTCTAGGTTGGATGAAATCCTTAAAGGAAACGTGGTCTCATGGAATGCAGAGATTGCAAAATATGCACAAAATGGATCCATTGAAAAAGGCTTTAGAAACCTTCAAGCAAAAGCAATTGCATGTGTGAAATCAATTTTGACAACCATTGCCCACATCATCCTTGCCTATGCCGCCACTAGAGTCTGGAATAGGCTATGGTCATCTAGCAAAGTATAAAGGAAGGCTTGAGATTTTGATGACACATGGAGAGGAGATTTTTGGAGCCAAAGTTACAAGAATGTTGGAATGATTAGATATAGGAAGGAAGGACAATATTAAAGAAACAAAGACCTGCTGTAGTATGCAAGCAAAGAGGGGTAGTACTATGCTCGAGATGGATAGTAGTCTAGGAGTAGTACTATTATGCTTAATATTGACAAGTGTCTAGGGGCAATACTATGCTCGAGATGGACAGTAGTCAAGGAGCAGTACTATTATGCTTGAGATTGACAGGTGTCCAGGGGTAGTACTATGCTCAAGATGGTCAGTAGTCAAGGAGTAGTACTGTTATGCTCGAGATTGACAGGTGTCTAGGGGCAATACTATGCTCGAGATGGACAGTAGTCAAAGAGCAGTATTAATATGCTTGAGATTGATAGGTGTCTAGGGGCAGTAGTAGTACTATGCTCAAGATGGATAATAGTCAAGGAGCAGTACTAATATGCTCGAGATTGATAGGTGTCTAGGGGCAGTATTATGCTCGAGATGACTAGTAGTCAAGGAGCATTCTATGCCAGTGATGGCCACCCTTGGTTGCTTAGCCGTTCGATGGACTGCAAGGAAGAGAGTTTCTAATGAAGAATAGGTAGGTGACAGTTGGACCGAGCTCATAGTATAGTTTTGGCATATCTTGATGTGGAAATGGAATACTTGACCCTATTGAGTAGAGGGTGGACCCCGGATGCAGTATGAGATGCACCGAATCCTTTTCCTTCTTGTCCAATGGTGCAGGAGATCGAAGAAAAGGATGGGACCCACGATGTAGTGCACAATGCACTGACATTCCTTTTTTTAGCTGGGATGCACTAAGGGCAAGTGTGTGTAGCCAATGTGAATGTGTTTGCTAGTCACTGTTGTGATGTGATGTACATATGAGCTAGTCACTTTGTATATGTGACATACGTTGAAACTAGTCATTGGGTATTTATGATGTAAGATGGAGCTAGCCATTGTGTATATGTGATGTATGTTGGAGCTAGTCACTTTGTATATGTGACGGATGTTGGAGCTAGTCACTTTGTATATATGATGTATGCTTGAGTCACTCCCTATGGGAATTGGGGGATTATAGAAAGATATGACCCCTTGTGTATTGCATATGTTGCACACTACTTATTGGTAATGTTTGGTATGGAATCGACACTCAATGGCAAGTTGATGTCATTATATTATAATTGGCTAAGTTTATGGATTACGCTTAATGAACAGTCATGGTTTAAAGGTGAGATCAAAGATCTCAGATAAGAAGAGAGAATGAACTCTTTCTGACCTTGGTGGGAGAACTACGAAGCCTTTGAATTCCTACGAAGGGATACGTAGGTAGGGTCATCAGGAATGAACCCTCAAGGCTTAGGTCTAGGTCTAGGAATGACCTTAACCTTGGGAGTTTACCATTCCTATGTGTAAGCATATAAGTGGCAATGTCGATTTGATGCCTCCATGGTGAATGGAGAAGGTTTGAATTTAACACTTCTAGGCTACATGGAGGATGTTCATGATTAAGTTTGGTACTTGTCTTGAGTTGATTTAAGAAAAAAAAATTGGTAGCAATTGAGGGGCGGTTGTTACAACACATTCATCCAATCATTCAAAAGAGATGGGAGAAGCTCAACACTCCCTTGCAAAATACCAAGTGGTACATGCAAAGGCTTGGTAGAGTTACACCCTTACATGATGCTGAGGTGAAGGCAAGGTTGTTTAGGGCCATTGAAAATATGTATGATTCTGTAGAGGTCGACATTGTTCGTAGTGAGTGGACAAAATTTTCCACTCTTAGGGGTTATTTTGAGGTGGCCAAGATGGATGTGGGAACTATGGCACAAGAGGACCTGTTTTTGTGGTGGAATTGTCATGGACCGATTTCTTTGACTACCACTCTAGCCATTCAATTGCTATCTTAGGTTTCTAGTTCTTCAGCTATTGGGAGGAACTGGTCTACTTATAGCTTCATCCACTCTCTTAAGAGGAACAAGCTTACCTCTAGGAGAGCAAAGAAGCTTGTGGCTGTACATAGTGCTTTGTGTTTCATTGACCGCAAGACACTTGTGTACAAAGAGAGTCCAACAACACGGTGGGATGTAGAGCCAGAGGATCCAACACAGATTGATGAGGAAGCTAGTTACACAAACAGGGCTGGTTGGTATTAGTTTGGCGGAGCTTGAACATGTGTCCACTTCTAGTTCCAACAGTTCTAGTGATGAGGAGTTTGGGGATGATTAGAGGCTTCACTTCACTACATTTTGTTATTTTGACATGATTCATGATTGTACTCATTGTAATCATCATTATGAAATCTTGAATATAAAATTCGAATTCGACATTTTCGTTGTTCAAACTTCAACGTCATAATGTTATTGTTAAATTGTTAATAACTTTAATTAGTAATTTCAATTTGCCAAAGTTTCATTTGTAAATTCAACATTGTAATTCTTATACGTCTTTTTATAACTATTTTTTCAAGTACCTATATGTATATCAGCGCCACCCCCTCGCCGTCCCCCCACTGTCCCCAAATTTAGGCCCATGGTCCCCCCGTCATTGAAACCCATCCTCGCATTCCCCCATCCCCCTGTCAGGAAACTCTGTGGAACACTAGCTGAATCCAAAATTTATATGGAGATTTGAAAAATAAAATATATATTTTCTTTTATATTTTTGTAAGGATCATGATATTCCAGAACAAATCAGAAATCATATTTTATTTGCTGGTCACCATAAATAAACCGAGCCATACCAATTTTTTGGTTGCAAAAGAGGCCGTAATAAATTACAAGGTGATGTCAGGCTTCCAAAAGGGATACACTTCACATAAAGTGGCGTGAGTTTCTTTTAGAGGAAATTGGGTGCCCAATGCCCATCACAGTTTTATTGTTTTCCATTTTTTTGAGTGGATGTGGCAGTTTTGGAGGATACAAGGGGATGTGGGAAGAAAAGAAAAGGATCATAGCATATGTTTATCAGCTGCCACTTCCTTGTAGGCCCTTCAACTACTACAAAGGTTAGTTCAGCATGTTTGGAAAGGGGTGATTGAAGTATAATGATTATTTCAGCTGTATTACTTTTGATTATCTCAGCTACAGCCAAAGGTCAAAATCAACGATCCTAGATAAATCAGGTTTTTGTTTTACTTAAATTTTAGTGAATATTATTCGAGTAATGTTCTGCAATAATATTTGTGAAAATTTTATTTGCTATTATTGTCTGCAACAATAAATTCAATTAGTATTTATTTATTTAAATATTGCATTGGGAAAACAAAATAAAATCAGAATAGTCAGAAAAACAAAGAAAATATTTAAGTGGAATTGCTTGAAATTTTAGAAAAAGGATATTTCATCTCAGGGATAGAAATTAATGAGACTCAGGAGGCTGGTTGTGTGCTTTATTGACCTAGGACTGTGTTTGCTTTGAAAGTCGTGGATTCTAAGTGAGTTGTAGCTCATATTTTGCTGGAGTTTTCTTCCACTGATGTGTTTTTTCAGTGTATATCCTTTGTCTTCTCCATTGTGCATTGTGTTTTCTCTCATTAACACTTTGCAAGTATAAGTTAATTGATTGGCAGGTTTACAACACTTCATTTGTTTCTTAAATCTACAAGTTGATGAATTGTGTATAGATTATGGATCAAACATCATCATCTTCCTCACATGCTTGCATGTTTAACAACCCTTCTATTGTAGTTTGCCCATCGCATGTGACCTTTCTTTTCCTTTTACTAGAACCTCCTCCTCTCACAACATCCATCCTAGAAGTAGACAACATATTGGATTAACCCACAACAGATTCTAAGGTTACTTTTCTAGATTTTGTTTCACCTACTATGATCATCTTAGCTAATTCAGTCCTTTCTTCTATGGTTTATTTTCCATAAATCCCAATCCCACATCCACTTGCACCTAATAAATGCTGACATCTCTAATATAACTTCGATGGAGATCAGTTTCAGGTATATAACTCAACCAATGTTGGTACCCACCTTCCCGCCAAATTTTAGACTTTTTCTGTCCAATATAGTCACATACTGCAGTAAGGGTTTTGTAGGTTTGTTGGACCTTTTGCATAATCTTTGACAATGGCTATAGGTAATTCAAAAGGGTTTCTTACAGAAATTGCATTCTCAAAAGAATCCCTAAAACTTACTTCATTGACATTCACTTCTTCCCTTCATACTCATCACTTGTGGCAGTGAGTGATCACACACACAATGATCATAAATTCTTGACAATGAGTGATCTTTCCTTTCTCTTCGCAGCTGCAAGTGCAAATTTATTGTGATTACAAATGGAAGGATGGGTTTGTTATGGGAGGGTTTAGGGTTTGATAAAGGGTGTGGGGGACCCACAAGACCCCTCAAGTTGCTTTGTTTCTTTTTTCTTTTGATTTTTTCTGGTTTATAAGAAATATTTTGTGGATGTTTGCATGACCCTAGGATAGTCGAGGGATGTCACATATGCCCCTGAGATGTAAGGCAAATTCAAAACCCATTTTGGGGCATTGTCCATAAGATCAAAGTGATAGGGGATGTCCCTGACTGCCCGTCTGTACTAGAGATGGGTGTGGGACAAGGACACGGGTATGGCTGGTGGGTAGAGAGGGGAATGTGTCCTTTGCAATACAATTTAATACTTTTTTTAACCTATGGTGTTAGAGTTGTACTCGTCTTTGTAGCAATTATGCTCTAGCTTGCATTCAACATTATTTGGGCAACATGAATGCTTCACTTGGTCAACTTGTCATCATGTAGCACTTTCCTATGCATTAGAAAAAAAAGACTTATTTTTTTAATGGACTGAACTGCAGTTCTTCTGTTCAATTTAAAAATCCAAACTACCTTGGTAGATACATTCAGAAAGGATGGAAGTCTAAGAAATGGATACAAGATTCAGGGCCTTCTCTTCACTTACCTTGTGTAGATGCAAATAAATCAAGTTCAGTTTTTTCTCATCTTTAGTTTATTTACGTGCTTGTGGAAGTGGGTCATCTTCCATCTCGTGTGTGTTATTGGCATTCTATATCTTAAGTTATATTTTATATTTTAAGATGTGCTTGTGCCATTTCAAAGACTCAATGATACAATTAGTTCAAATTATATTATATGGTTGCATTGGTTTGTAAGATACACTTTCACTGGATCAATATAACAGTTGCCTGTTTATTTCCAGTGTGCAGGAGCAAGAAATTGTGACTTTTGAGGAGCAAGAACTTGTGACTTTTGAGGATCTAGAAAAATTATTTTTTTTGTTGGAAGAAAAAGATGGAGGTCCAGTGTGGCAATTAATGATGGACAAATCCACACCAAACATCACCTACCAAGCTTGGTGTCGTGACCCAGAGGTAATCTTGAAAATTTTAATTTGTGTTGGGAACTCTTTTTGACATTTGTTGATTATCTCCACCAAAGCATAGGAATACAAAAATCATTATGGCCATATTCAAAGTCACGAATCATAAAAGACTGGTCCTTGTAACATGTTAATTGCAAATTGATCCACTTATAAAGGTGATCTAGATGCCAAAGTAATCATAGAAATTGGTATTTACTATTTGCATAATAATTGGCGCATAGTGTGAGAGAATATTAGTATTGGTGTGCACTTATAGAGGAACTAATGATTGGTGGGGACTTGGTGAGGTCCACTCTGTAATATATTTTTGTTTTATCTTGTGATGTTATTTCTAGATTGGTCCCACACAGTACCGCACAAGAACAATCTTTGAGGATGTGACACCGGAACTGGTGAGGGACTTTTTTTGGGATGATGACTTTCGCCCCAAGTGGGATGACATGCTTATTTATTTTAAAACTCTGGAGGAATACCCTCATACGGGATTCATGATCAGTCACTGGATTAGAAAGGTCAGATATACATTTGGCAGTCTCATATTTACTGGGTTTCATTGTCTAGTGCATATGCCAGTTTCTCATGTTCTAACACTTAATAGCTTTAAGAATTTCATTCTTTCCTTCTACTGAATGCTTTTGAGTTTCTTATGAATAAACTGCTTGTATAATTTGCAGCTTCCCTTATTCTGTAGTGATCGAGAATACATTATTGGTCGTAGAATTTGGGAGTCTGGAAGGACATACTTCTGTGTGACAAAGGTATGCCTAATTACCCCATAATGTTGAGTTTATTAATTTTTGTTGTTTGTTTAACCCTGCCTGGTTCGAGCATGCTCTCTCTAGTTTAAAAAGCATGTGATGCTTCTGTGGGAATATTGGAATCTACTGCTAAAAGAACAGTATTTAAGGTCTAAACTTACTTCCATTTATACCCCCATATGTTACTGAATAGATCAATTGCTTTGAACAGGGTAAATGTTATCACTTTTTCTATGGATTGGTAAAAATAGATTTTGTTTATTTATATCTTAATTAATATGGATGATGTATTCGTGTTCTTTATATTATACCTGTTGATGTTAGCAGCGTTGGGCCTCACTTCCAGCCACGACTTCAAGCAATAAAATTAAATATAGCCTTATCGGCTATTTATTTTATTGGAGACATCCGATGGTGAAGAGACACGTCACATGGATAATAAATTATATTTATTGTTTGTTTGTTAATTCGAGTTTGTATGAGGCTGACCTCTTAATGTTCGCCACCCTTCATGAGACACTTCGCTTCAAGTTTGAGGCTGACATCACTCTTTGAAAGGTCGCGATCTTCTCCTCTTCATGTATATAATAGAGATGGCTATTGTTCATTTGATTGATTCATATTCATCCATTTTCATAGTTCGTGATTATTCAAGTGCGAGTTACTTTAGAGCAGATTGAAGTCTTTAAAGGAGGCCGATATATTGTCTTCAATAAGAGCGATATTGTCATCAAGAGGTCGCATCAAGTTGGTGCTGTTATTTGGCCTTGTAATTGGCCACATTGTAAAGAGTCTCATTGATTATTATTCAATATATAAGAGATATATTGTTGCTGGGTTTTTCTCCCTCAAGTTGGAGGGTTTTCCCAGGGTATATGCTGTGTCAAATTGTGTGAAATTGTTTTAAATCTGCTTATTTAATTTCTGATCCTAAAACTAATATGGTATCAGAGCGGGTTTAAGCAAGATCGTGATCAGACTTACATAAGCAGCGTTATCTTCCACTCTTGTTCTCATCTTCTTGTGTCTATCTTATCTTCAAAATGGTGAATGGGCTCAAGGTTGAAGATAGACTTGAAGGTGCTTCCAACTTCACCTCTTGGAAGTTTAGAGTATTGGTTACATTGGAAGAAAATGAGATTGCTGAGTTCGTGAAGAGTGAAGTTCCAGAACCTTCCGATGAGAATGAAAAGTCACAATGGAAGAAGAATGGCACTAAGGCAAAGAAGATTTTGGTTGATTCTGTGAAGGACCACCTTGTGCCAATTATCTCCAAGTTGAAGATAGCAAGAGAGATGTTCAAGACCTTGGAGGAAATGTATGAGATCAATAATACAAGCAGAGCTCTTGCATTGAGGCAACAACTCCATCACATCAAGATGGCGAAAGGAGATTTTGTTATCTCCTTCTTCATGAAGATCACCGAGTTAAGAGATCAGCTTTGTACCATTGGTCATATGGTTGATGATATGGACTTGGTCATGTTGGAACTCAATGGTCTTCCTCAATCTTGGGAGCCATTTATGTAAGGTATCAGTGGGAGATCAAAGCTAACTAAGTTTGATCGTCTTAGGGCATATTGCATTCAATAGGAATCTAGATTGGTAGTGAGAGGCAATGGGAAAAGTTCTACTAATGAAGACATTCATGTACTTGCTGCTCATTCTTCAAAGAAGAAAGGAAGAGAAGGGAAGAAACGCAACTTCAAGAGGAACAGAGATAAAAGATCAAATGGTGCTCCTGCATCTAAGAAGAAGAAGGATCTCTCCCATATACAGTGCTTCAAATGTGACAAGTTTGGTCACTATGCGAAAGATTGTTGAACTAGATTGAAACAACATGCTTCTATTGTGTTTGCCTACGGAATGTAATTCAAGTACTACGTGCTACTGGCAAACTAGTCATGTGCAGGATATAGAACAAAACAGTAAACTAGAAAGATAACATGTTTCAACGCCAGAAGCTTTATTCATTATCAGAAATATCATGTACAATCACAGAGTATCACAGTGCTTAACAATATAACCATCGGCACATGACTATCTCTCGACTATCCCAACAGACTACATATAACGTTCGGCGGTGGTTAGATAACCAACCAACACGACGTTTTATAACAACATTAACATTAACATTAATCTGGACATGATTACCCGCAAGTACATGACATGTATTATTCTTACTAACTATAGCTTTATTAGCAATTGGCCGACTATGACTAAGGCCGACTACGACCGACAACAAAGTAAAGATATACTATTAACATCATCCCCCCCTACAAAGAAGTCGTCTTCTAGACGACAAAACAACACCAGGGAATGAATGTCATGACAAAATTAATGAGGGGGAAGTGAAGACGTCCCTGGATGTACAGATGATGCTGACGTAGTTGAGGAATGCTCTGCCCGAAGTCGCCTCACTTCATCTATGCGTGCGCGGAGTTGGCGGTTAGCAAGTATCTCCCTCTCCCTGGCGGCCTTCACCATACGAGCCGCGTTCATCAACTGGTCTTTAGTTTGGGCTGCCTCTGCGCTCTTAGCTTCCAGTCGATCTTCCAAGTCTTTCACTCTGTACCCCCATGCCTCCTCTTTTTGTCGTGCCTCCTCTTCCAAGGTGAGCACCCGAGTCTCCAAGGCCTCCAACTGGGCTCCCCTATCCTGAGGTAGCCGGGTCTGCTGTGTCAAATCTTTCTGTATAGTAGTCATCTGGGCAGCTGACTCCTCCATCTTCTGTAAGAGTCTATATGCTTCCACCCTCAGTGGATAGAACCTGACGTTTCATGAGGTAGAAGACATCTCGAAATGCAAGCTCAATATGGTAAAGACTCTCAAGAACCCCAGTATCTCGACCTGCTAGCCGTGGTGGTCTACCCTGCCATGCCTTCATCATCGCAGTGGTCTCCCCTGCTGGCCATCCTGCACTGAATACCCGAGTAAACTCGGCTTCACACCCCATCTGCACAAACCCTCAGATACTTTGGACCTCTTGTCCCACAAGTGGAGATCGGCCAATCTTAAGCTCTCGAGAAACTTGGCCCACTCGAATCATTAATCTGCCCATATGCTCCAACTCCTCCACATATCGCTGCACTGTACCAACTGGATCCGATGGGTCTGGATGAGACATCTCTACCACAAGTCCATCAGTAGAGTCACCCTCCTCGCCAAGGGCTGCGGCCTCCGGAAGTACATCCCTAGCTGTCTGCTCAGGCTCAGGTACTGCTATCCCTGGCGTCATCTCTGGTGGTACCTCAGGTTGGGCAAGCGTTCCCTCCACTAGTCGGGTTGTCTCACTCTGCTGGGTGTGGAGAACAGGGCCCGCTTCACCCATTAAGCCCTCTGAAGGACTCTCTATCGGCTGTTCTGGTTGCTCGGCCACCTCGAGTGTGAGGCCTACTGATCCTAGCCAACTGTCAATCTGGGCTACCCTTGGTGCTCCTGATGGTGTAATAGGGGAAGCAGCGGTCCCGTCTGTGACTGTCCCCCATGTCCCTGTTGCCGGGGTTCCCCAGGTGTTGCAACTCCGGATGTCGAACTTGGTAGGTCCCTATTCGTTGGTAGCTGCTCAGGTGTAGGAGCCTCAGCTAAAATCTCAACCGATGCTGTGGATGTTGCTGACATAGTAGTAGCCGCTGATGCAGTGGCCACCCAGCGTGATGGCATTGTGGCGAGTGGCGCCCATCCTGGTGATGCGCCCGGTGATGAGGCCGCGACTCTCAGTGTTCGCCCAACTCCAACTGGCGAAATGGGAAGAGTGAAAGTTACTGTCTGTTCCTTCTTTGTCGCTGGTGGTGCTGGAAGAGTGAACCCGGCTGGTTGCAATAATGGTACCCCCACCGCTGCTACTGTCTGCCCGTTAATAGCTATGGACACCTCATCCCCTTGCGAACTGGACGCCGATACTGAAGAAGACAGATCAATAGGTTCCCCCTCTGATGCATCAGCTTGCTTCGATGTCTCTTCGACTGATGTTTCCTCTGCCACCGATGCCTCTTTCCGCTTCCTTTTCTTCCCTCCAGTAGTGCCTTCGCCAACTTGTTTAAGTTCCAACTCGGTCTAGTAGAACACCGTTGGCAATCCTGGGTCTAGGTGTGTGAGAGGCTGCATTCGACCCCATCTGCTTTCCGGCACCTGAGTATGCACAACATCAAGGAAAAGAGCAATGGCATGCTGTGTCATGTAAAAAGCCTTGTGCCGTTGGGCTAAGAATTCTCGGATCCTTTCAGTAACCTTGCCCAGTTATATACTCGGCCAACACTCAGCCCTACCATGTAATCTACCATCCAGATGGCGATGTCAGACGCACGACTGGCACCAGTGAGTCGGCATTTCATTAAATCTAAGAGACACTTCCATTCGGCAGTTGCTAGGTAACATTTGCGGAGGCCCCGATTGCCTGGGTTCCATATACTATCCTTTTCTTCGGCTGTTAAATCTTGGCGACACACCTGCTTGATCAAGATTTCCTTATGCTGTTGTGTCATCTTCTTTGGCTTATTCACTCCTATTCCCGTGGCTGAAACGCCAAAAACTCGCTCAAAGTCCTGCGGCCAAAAAGAAACTGACTGTACAGCCTCTGTAGTCGCTCACCGATTTGTGACTGTGTTGGCAATAATTATCTACCATGGCCTTCAACCAGGGCTCGAACTCGCGTGAATTAAAAAATGGTACGAGAATGGCTTTATCCACCCGAGCATGCTGTAGTGCAATCTTCAAAGCATGGTCATCGGCTGTGCTCCGCCACCACTGCTTGCATTCGTTGCCAGTTAAGTTTTCCCAAGACATTGTCTTTGTGTCGGCATCCATTCTTTTTTTCTTGCCTGCCGAGGTTACTTTCGGCTTCTGTTGCATAATCTTCTTGCCTTTGTCCATTGTATCGATTATGCAGTGATTCCAGTTCCTTTTATTTCCTTCCAGGCGGTTACCAAAACTGTCAAACTCTGATAACTGCCGTACGCCTTGAGAGATTGATGACTGCCGTACAGTGTGAAAGGATGGTCCGGTATGTTGTATGACTTGAAGCCTCTGTGAAAGCTGTACGGTGTGAGATCTTTGAGAGCAAGAGAGTTGTACGATGTGCAAACCCTCTAAGTGGAGAAGCCGTATGATGCCAAACCCTTGTGCGTTCCGTACGATGCCGAATCCTTGAGAGTGTCATACGCCTTGAGAGATTGATGACTGCCGTACAGTGTGAAAGGATGGTCCGGTATGTTGTACGACTTGAAGCCTTTGTGAAAGCCGTACGGTATGAGATCTCTGAGAGCAAGAGAGTCGTACAATGTGCAAACCCTCTAAGTGGAGAAGCCGTATGATGCCAAACCCTTGTGCGTTCCGTACGATGCCGAATCCTTGAGAGTGTCGTACGGTGTCAGGAGCATGAAGGTGTCGTACGGCGTCAGAAGTCTGAGGATGTCGTATGTCTATAATCTCAGTGCACTCTTCAACTCGGCAAGTTTGCAAATTTTCTATGCTTTGGGAACTTTGCGCATACCGTACACATCCAATAATTCTTGCTTGCAGGTGCCGTACGATGTAGAACTTGGCACTAATTCCAACTTGTAATGGCCGTACGACCTCTAGTGACCAAAAGAATGAAGAATGAAGAGCTTGTGATTGTCGTACGATCTCCAGTGACCAAAAGAATGAAGAATGAAGAGCTTGTGATTGTCGTACGACCTCCAGTAACCAAAATAATTGCCATATGATCTCAACAAACCAAGTGCACCGTACGACCAGAGGAAACAAGTTGTGCCCAGTGAATGAGATGATCAACCCTTGGCGTATGACTTGGAGGTGTTGCAAATGACACCGTACGATTCCAAGAGACCCCAAGTAATGTTGTACGACTTGCAAAGGTTGAAAATGATGCTGTACGATTTGCAAGAGATCAAGAAAATGACGTATGACTTGCAGATGTTGAGAATGATGCCGTACGATTTGCCAAGGTTGGAAAGGATGCTGTACGGTTTGAGAGCCAACCCTCCTATGCGTCAATGCCTTCTTGCCGAGTGTTTTTGATGGTCGCACTTCCTCCTTTGCTAAAACTCAGCTATTTTGCACTTTACTTCTTTTAATACTTTGCCAATTCTTACTCCCTTCAACATCTTTTCCCCATCGGCGTATGATGGCCAAGGCTCTCACTTTAATTTTGATTTTAATCTTCCTTTCTTTAGTCGGCTTTGCTTTTCCCATAAGTCTGCCTCTTTTATTTTTTATAAATCCATATAATATGTCCATCTTTTTAATACTTTTATTTTTTCCCCTTAATATTATTTCTCTCTTTCCAATTCCTTTTAATTCCTTACCCCTAATTCTTTTATTTTTGTTTTCGCTCTTCTATCTTTAATTTTTTCGATTTTTGTTTATTTTCTCTCTCCTCTCTCTCTTCTTTTTCAAAAGTTCGTTTTATTCCCTGTACTCTATCTGTTCTTACCTTTACCTCAAATGCATAGTACCATTTGTACGTATGCGGGGGCCGCTTATAGCATTCTTCCTCACAACATGATCCTATATATTTTATATCAAACCATTTATCAAGCAATGGAGCAGGCCCAGTACCTTTGAAACTGCCGTCGATATATCGCCTGCCGTAACGTTGATACCACGTAACCTCTTCGCCTTTGACAGTTGGTGGCTCGGCTGCATTAGGTATTATTTTCCAGAGCCCATCTCGTGTCACAAACCTTGGCACCTTACTCCGTTCCTGTCTCGAGTGCTTAATTACATCTTCAGTATACCCGTCTACGCTTGAAATGAACATATCTTTTGTCATCATTACAGTCTTTAAACATGGAGCTGTTTGTTCAAAATAGGCTTCCCACTGCTCATCATTCCAATCATTTGCTTCATCATTAGCAATCTCAAATTGACCCAGACCTCTTTCATGGGCAAGTTGTTCCTCTTTCTCTTTCTATGCCTTGGTGTCTAATTCTTTTGCCAAATATCCTCGCCGGAGGCCTTCATACGGGGCAATGTAACACCAATGTCCACCCATTCTTCGCCATAGTGTTGGTGTTCCGAATACTGCATTGGT
Organism: Sequoia sempervirens; assembly: GCA_007258455.2. NCBI lineage: Eukaryota > Viridiplantae > Streptophyta > Pinopsida > Cupressales > Cupressaceae > Sequoia > Sequoia sempervirens. The sequence goes on along the minus strand of VDFB02006278.1, from coordinate 33,776 downwards.
CAGGTGTTTGTGTACCCGAGGTACAGCAATACCTTCTACCTTCTTTTGCACTAGTCTCTCTTTGATGATTTGATCCACACCTGACTCCATCCAGACTCCTTCGGCTGCATAGCCGGGGCCTCCCGGACCCCAGTCATATTATGGCGAATCCTCTGCTTGCACATCCCAAACTTCTTTAGTAGCATAGTCCAACATATTAATCGCAATGGTGTTTTCCTTTCTTTCTTGATACTGCTTCAACTTAGAACCATTGATTGCTTCTGGTATGGGTGACCCATCTAAATTCTCAAGTTTTATAGAGCCATTGTCATAAACTTCTCGAACTCGAAACAGTCCTAACCAACGGACTTTGAACTTCCTTGGCTTAATCTCGTTACGGCCGTTATATTTCAGGACTAACTGTCTTGGCCAGAAATTCATTTGCCGAAGATGTTTATCGTGCCAATACTTCCTTCGCCGCTGCATATTCTCCGTCGCCCATTGTGCCATTACCCTTCGCTCGTCCAGCTTATTCAGTTGGTATAATCTTTCTTTTAAACTTTCAGTGTTGCCCAACTGATTCTCCATGGCTATCCTTAGGCTGGGTACCATGTACTCCATCGACATCATTGCCTCCTGACCGTACATTAATTGGAAGGGCGTGTGGCCCGTCGTCACCTTATACGTCGTACAGTATGCCCACAAGATGGCTGGTAACCTTTCTTCCCAGTCAGCTTCTTCCACACCACATGACTTGTGGATAACTGATACTAGCACCTTATTTGTAGACTCTGCCTGGCCGTTAGCCCGTGGGTAGTACGGACTCGATAGGTTGTGAAAGATCCGGAACTCTGTTGTCATCAGCCTGATCACATGATTAACGAAATGTCCTCCACGATCACTCGTGATTCGAATGGGGATGCCGTACCGTGTCACTATTTGCTCATAGATAAATCTTGCCGTGCTCTGCGCTGTATTGTCTGGCAATGCTCGAGCTTCAACCCATTTCGTCAGATATTCAGTCGCAACCACAATATATCGGCATCGATGCAACTGACTTACTTTCAACGGTCCAATGAAATCCAATCCCCATCGTTCGAACAATTCCTGTGGCTGTGAGGGATGTAGTGGCATGAAGTCCCGCTTCAATGGTTTCCCGACCCTCTGGCAAGTGTCACAGCCTAACACCCACTCCTTAGCATCAGTGTGCATCGTCGGCCACCATAGGCTTGCCAAGAGAATTTTCCTTGCTGTAGCATCTGGTCCCATATGGCCACCAGCCAGTCCTTCATGTGCCTCTTTTAGGACGCTTGGTATCTCTTCCTCTACAACACACCTCTGAAGTATCTGATCAGGTCCCATCTTGTAGAGCAAGCCATTGATCAATTGGTACGTCTTACTCTTCAAGACGAACTTTCGCCTTTCCGCTGGTGGCATTTCTTTCGGAAATGTGGATGTGGACAAGTATTCCCCAATCTTCTCATACCACGAGGGTAGTATTGCAATTTGGAATAAGTGTGCATTCGGAAAATCTTCATTCACGCCTCCCTTGGCAGGTTCACCCGACCAGATCCTGAACAACTGATCAGCAATCACATGGCTCTTACCCGGTTGTACGATGATGGTAAATGTAAACTCTTGTAGCAGTAATAGCCATCGGCTTACTCGTCCTTGAATGATTGGCTTGTTCACTAAATACATCAAGGCTTGATGGTCCACAAAGAAGGTGAACGGCGTGGCTAGGAGATAGTACCTAAACTTCTGTACGGAGTAAACCATTCCTAGTGCTTCACGCTCGGTCGTACTTTAATTCCTTTTCGCTTTTGAAAGTAACTGACTGGCAAAGAATACGGGGTGGTCCAACCCGTGTGCTCCCACTTGTGCTAGTGTTGCTCCAATGGCAAAATTAGAGGCGTCTACATGTACATGAAACTCCTTATCCCAGTCCGGATACATCAATATGGGTGAGTTGATCAATCGGTCCTTCAGTTCATTGAATGCCTTCTCCTGTTCTTCGGCCCATATAAATGGTTGGCCCTTCCTCGTCAGTAGGTCGAGAGGGTACGACACTTGGGCAAAATTTTTAATGAATCTCCGATAGTATCCCACATGCCCGAGGAAGGACTTCACACTGGTGACATTCTCTGGAGCCTCCATCTGTACGATTACTCGCACCTTGTCGGGATAAGTTTTCAACCCAGCCTTGCACCCGATGTGTCCGAGCGGCTTCCCTTGTGGCACCATAAATCTTCATTTCTTTGGGTTCAAGGCAAGGTGGGCTGCTCTACACCGTTCCATGCACTCGCCTAAAGCTTTCAAATGTTTTTCCTTATCACTATAAATCGACCAGTCATCGAGGAAAGCTTTGAAATTACCTACCGACATTTTGTCAAAAATGTGGAGTATTATCCTCTGGAATGTAGCTGGTGCATTGCACAATCCAAACGGTATTCGGTTGTATGCGTACACCCCATCCTCAACCACGAACGTAGTCTTTAATTTGTCTTCCTCCGCAATACTGATTTGATTGTAACCCAAGAAGCCATCTAGAAAGGAGTACATTTCATGCTCGGCAACTTCTTCGAGGATTGTGTCGGTGAAGGGGATAGGGAATGGATCCTTGATGGTTACTGCGTTCAGACTCCGATAGTCAACACATTCTAATTTGCTCCTTCTCTTTCTTCAAGGATATGGTGATCGGTGATACCCACTCGCTGACATCCACCTTGAAAATGATGCCCGCTTCCAACATCTTCTCAATCTCCCCTTGTACTTTCGTGGCATAATTTTTATTCATTCTGTACGGTCTCTTTCGTACGGGCTGGGCTCCCGGTACGAGAGGGATCCTGTGTACGCATAACTCCGGTGGTACTCCTTTTAGATCCTTATACGTCCAGGCAAAGGCATCTTTATACTCCATGAAGATTTTGAATGCTGCCGCTTTGAGTACGGGGTCCCAATCATCACCCACAAGGATCTCCTTAGGTTTCTTTGATTCCCCAAGGTTTACCTTCTTCAGCGTTGGCTCCTCGTACTTGATTATTTTGTCTCGTTCAAACTTATGTGCTGGCGTCACATCCAATTCTGCCGTACCTTCCTTATACTTCCCGTACTCTGGAGGAAATGTTTCACTGGTCGAGCCTTTGTCTTCTTCCGCTTCCCCCTCCTTAACTTGTAACATGTTGCAATCAGGGTGGAAGACTTCATAATCCTCCATTTGCCAGTGAAATAGTCCGTTCAACGAACTGGTCTCATCCTCCGAGCAACTCCCAATCTCCAGTACACCTTCATTTGGCTCCATTAATTTTCTTTCGTCATCATTTGATTCTCCTCCTGATTCAGATGCCGAAGACGCCAGATCTTCATTGACCGCTTGGTTCTTTAGATCAATCGTGTACTTCCTCCCTCTACTCTCTATCGAGAGTGTATTCCTCTTCTAGTTGTGGTTTGCCTTGGCAGCTATCAACCATCCCTGTCCCAATAGTGCATCGTACGCCTTTTTCTCCAGTGGGATGACAACAAAATTTAGCAAAAACAACTGTGTGCCGATCAAGACTTTCTGCTCCATTAGTGTACCAAGGGGTCTGATGCCATGCTGATCTGCTCACACGAGGTGGAATGTCGGGGGCCAAAGAGTCGGCTTTCCCAAACACTTCCATGTCTCCTCTGGCAGTACGTTTACTCCTGAACCTCCGTCGACGATAGTGTTAGATAATTTCATTCCCAAAATTTCCATCTCAACGACTGTTGGTTTCCTCCCGATACTCATTGCAAGTAGCATTGGGTCTGTGGTCTCGGCTACCGGTTCTGGCGTTCGTTCTGGTGGATCCTTCTGAAGATTCTCTTCAATAACATTTGTAAGCGCTACAGAGATAAGGCATCGTTTGCAAAAGATCAATTACCTTGATCGGTACGGTTGTGTGAAGCGCCTGCTGTACGATATTCTTGTCCGACTCCGACTGCAGCAACGTACTGGTATCTTTAGAATTCTTGCGTTCTTGCACCATTGCCTCTTCTACTTTTGTCTTGGCTTCCCAAAATATTTCTTTCTCCGTACGAGGGTCTGGATAATTTGCCCTTTTTGACTGCGCCCTTGTAATTGCCAAAACTTCTTCGTCAGCTATCTCCAGCATATTGATACTACCTTTCTGCTTTGGATAGTCGGTGTCCTCATGATCACCCGGTCCACACCACTTGCATAGCTTTCCCCCGGTGCCTTGGCCGCTCTGACAATCCCTTGCAAAGTGACCCCATTCATTATAGTTCCGACACTGGATCATGGGTCGACCTTTGCTATCGTACTGAATTTTGCTTCTGGGAGTATTATTTCTCTGATTGCTACGGTAGCCTCCAGGGGATGCATTGTTGTTCTGCGGTTTTGGCGGTGTGGTCGGAGGGGTTGGCTGTTCTCCTTGGGTGAAGAATACTTGCAAACTTCTTGCTTTTAAGTTGTACGGGCACTCTTTGACGGAGTGTCCCATCACTTGGCAAATGTCACAAAATAATTTTTTTTGGTAGTTCGCCTTTGTATGACCTTCCGTTTTGCATTCGGTACACCATAATTCATTCGCCTCCTTAGAACCTTCCTTGTCGGCTTTTAGTTCTTTCATCATCCGCATCATGTCCCGACGAAGGGCTTGTACAGTGGTTGATTCATCTTCACTTTCCTCGGCACTCTCTTCGTCATCCTTCTTCCCCTTCGACGATGTCCTGTTCTCGCTTTCAATATCCATTGCTCGGTTATATGCTTCAGTGAACGAGGATGGCGGTACCACTTTCATTTTTCGCCAAAGCGAAGGAATCAGCCCTTCAATGAACCATCGTTTCTTCAAACCATCTGCCGGCTGTGCCTCAAGTTTTCCGATCAAATCTTTTAACCTCCGATTGTAGGTCTGTACGCCCTCGTGCTTTCCTTGTTTAGTATTGTATATCTCCGTGACAATCTCGCTATCGTCCCGTAGGAGTTTGAACTCCTCCTGGAAAGCTTGCTTCAACACCCTCCATGTAGCTCTCTGTGCTTGTTCTAATTCAGAGTACCAATCAATGGCACTGTCTCTGAGTGTCGCTGGAAATGCCTTCAGCCACTGGTCGGGATCATCCTGCCTGTTGGCTATCCAGATTGTCTCACATGTCTTGCAATGCCGTACGGTGTCTTTAGAGCCATTCCCCATGAATTTTGGCAACTTTTGCCGCTCCGGATGAGCCATCTTGCCCGGCTGACCTCCTTGTGTGTTGGACCCGATTAGACTAGTGGTTTCCTCGCTACATCCTTGTGCGTCACTTGCACTCTTGGCCACATACGAGTCACTCCCATGTCCTTCGTCAGCGTCCTCAACACTGTGGGTCTCCTCGGGTTCCCTCCGATGCTCTCTCTGCCTTGGGGTCTTAAGCTTTGGTCTTCCACTCCTCAGCCGTTCGTCGTCGTCCGAGAGGGACAACTCTCGAAATCGTCTAATGCTACTACTCAAATCATCATCGTTCTCATCAGAATCATATCTTCGTATATACGGGGTGCCGAAGAGTTTTCCACCCCTTCCTTCTGTCAAACTTTGGTGCGCTCGTCCAATGGATGTGTCTATTCTTGTTAGGTTTTCATATGTTCTTTTAATGCTCTGATTTATTTCAATTAAGTCCTCATCCAATTCCTTACCGACTTGCTTTAGTCTTCTTCGCCGGTTTTCTTGTTCTTGCAGCGTGAGTGATCGCTGAACTTGCTCTTCGGAAGTCCCGTGCCCATCAGTTACTCGATGCTTGTCTTTGTTCGGCCATACGGGCATTTATTAGTTGTTCAAGTGATCATTGTTGGTTACCGGAAGTACGGCGCCAGCTAGTGTCTCATTCTTCCTCTTCACGTTTGGTTCTGTCTTCACAACGTTGTACGATTTGCTACCTTCGGTGCTCACGATCCTCTTCTTCTCGCAAGTCTTGTAGGATAATGAAATGGCGGGCTAGTAACCTGGGCATGCGATTTAGGAGGTGATTCACCTCGTCGTTTACCTCCAACCGATCCTAGATGACTTCCTCAGGGATCTCCCGTATATGGGATTCCCTACGCACGTGGTCACGTAAAGATATTTTCCACAAATTTACCAGATCTTTTGTCAATGAGTCTTCCCGTTCCTCATTAGCATTTACAGGTTCTTCCGCTGGTTGACCCATTACGCTGCCATAATGAAGGATGCCCTAGTCTGTTCAGGCAATGGCGCCAAATGTTTTCCTACAGAATGTAATTCAAGTACTACGTGCTACTGGCAAACTAGTCAAGTGCAGGATATAGAACAAAACAGTAAACTAGAAAGATAACATGTTTCAACGCCAGAAGCTTTATTCATTATCAGAAATATCATGTACAATCACAGAGTATCACAGTGCTTAACAATATAACCATCGGCACATAACTATCTCTCGACTATCCCAATAGACTACATATAATGTTCGGCGGTGGTTAGATAACCAACCGACACGACATTTCATAACAACATTAACATTAACATTAATCTGGACATGATTACCCGCAAGTACATGACATGTATTATTCTTACTAACTATAGCTTTATTAGCAATTGGCCGACTACGACCAAGGCCGACTACGGCCGACAACAAAGTAAAGATATACTACTAACATATTGCAGATGTGGGTGAGATCTCTCCTCAGAAGGATTCAAGTGGATTTCTATTTTATTTTGCCCTATCTAGCAATATTCCAACAGATAGCAACACTTAGTTGATTGATAGTGGCGCCTCTTGTCACAGTACTATTTTTAGAGAACACCTTTCAGATTTGGTGGAGAGAGATACAAGCATTCAAGTCATAATTGGAGATGATGCATGCTATTCTGTGAAAGGAGTTGGAACCTCCTCTCTTCACTTAGATTCCGACATCTCTCTTCAGTTGGGTGATGTGTTATTTGTACCAGGAATCAAGAGAAACCTTGTTTCAATTTCAGCTTTGGAGGACAAGGGATATCAAGTTGCATTCTCTAAAGGAAAAGTTCTTGCATGGCCGAAGAACTCTAGCATCAAGACAGCCCGAGTGATTGGTGTTCGGCAAGAAAGTCTCTATAGACTTTCCACTTGTCCTATGCAGGCCTTGTTGCATGATTCCACCAGTTTGTGTGAACTTTGGCACATAAGACTTGCTTACCTTCACTTCAGAGCACTTCCAACCATGGAGAAGATGGTCATTGGCATTCCTAAACTTAGCCAAGAACATGAAGGCACTTGCCGAGGATGTGCATTGGGTAAGAATACTAAAGGTCCCTTTCATAGTAGTGAATGTAGATCTACATGTATTCTAGATCTTATTCATTCTGATTTGTGTGGTCCAATGTCTGTTGCTTCTTTGAGTGGTTTCTTGTATTATATAATTTTCATTGATGACTACTCTAGAAAGTCTTGGATTTATTTCTTAAAGACTAAAGAATCTGAGGAGGTACTTGAGAAATTCAAGGAATTTAAGGCTCTAGTAGAGAACTTGTCCGGGAAGAGGATCAAAGTTCTGAGATTTGACAATAGAAGAGAATACATCTCTGGAAGCTTCCGTAACTTTTGTATTGAGGCAAGAATTAAGATGGAGTTTTGTGTCCCTTACAATCCACAGCAAAACGGTGTTGCAGAAAGGAAGAACAAATCCATTGTAGAAGCAGCCAAAGCCATGATCCATGATCAAGACTTGCAAACCTTCCTTTGGGCCGAAGCTTGTAGGACAGCTGTGTATGTTCAGAATCGGAGCCCTCATTGTATTTTGGAGAACATGACTCTTGAAGAAGCTTTCACGTGTGAAGCTTGAAGTCAGTCACTTGAGAATCTTCGGTTGTCCTGTGTATGTTCATGTGCCTAAAGACAAAAGGACAAAGTTGGAACCTTCTAGCAAGAAAGGAATATTTGTGGGCTACAGTGAGTCTTCTAAAGCCTACATGATTTACATTCCAGGTCAGAAAATGATAGAGATCAGCAGGGATGTTACATTTGAAGAGGATGTTGCATTCAAGAGATCTAAAGGCTCTTTCATGGAGATAGATAATGAAAATCAGGAGACTCCTCAAGACATGGAAGTTGACTATACTCCTGAGATTCAGAGGGAGTCTCCTGAACCAGAAGAAGATGGTGATCTAGTTGAGCCTTTGGAACCTACTGATGGGCCTAGAGACATTGTTATTGGTTGAAAGAGACCTCTATGGGCTAGGCAAATAGTGCAGGAGGTAGAAAAGTTTGCAGCCCCTAGAGGAACATCCGAGAAAGCAAAAGACCAGAGAAGTTTTCAAGCTATCTTGCATTAATGAGTCAAATGATTGAATCTGAGCCTTCCAGTGTTGAAGAAGCTTCAAGTCAGCAAGTACGGAGAGATGCTATGGCTGAAGAATATCAATCTATCCTTAAGAACGATGTTTGGGATATAGTACCTAGACTAGAAGGGAAATCTGTTGTATCTTCTAAGTGGCTTTTCAGGATCAAGCATGCGGCTGATGGAAGCATTGAGAAGTACAAGGCTAGGTTTGTGGCTAGAGGATTCTCTCAGAAAGAGGGAATAGATTATGAAGAAATATTTTCTCTAGTTGCTCATTATACATCCATCAGAACTATCATAGCTATTGCAATAGCTAAAGGATGGAAGTTACACCAGATGGACATGAAAACAACATTTCTTAATGGTGTAATTGAAGAAGAGGTATACATTGAGCAACCTGATGGCTTTGAAGTTCATGGGAAGGAGTCTCATGTATGTAGATTGAAGAAGGTTTTGTATGGCCTTAAGTAGGCTCCTCGTGCTTGGTATGAGAGGATTGATCGATACCTGTTGAGCTTGGGCTTCTCCAAGAATGATGCTGATTCAAACTTGTACTTCAAGGTAATTAATGGTGAGGCATTGATCTTAGTTCTCTATGTTGATGATCTATTTCTTACAGGACAAGAACACCTCATTATCAAATGCAAGGAGTTAGCTTTTGAATTTGAGATGAAGGATCTTAGATACATGCATTACTTCCTTGGTTTAGAAGTATGGCAGAGGCCTAACGAGATCATTTTGAGTCAAGGGAAGTATACAATAGACATCTTGAAGAGATTTGGTATGATGGATTGCAAATCCATGTCTACACCTATGGGAACCAATTTTCAGAAGTTAAAAGAGTCTGCAGCTAGTTCTGATCTGGTGGATCCTACTATGTACAGGCCATTGATTGGATCGTTGATGTATCTAGTCAATACTAGACCAGATATTTCCTATGCAGTGAGTGCACTTAGTCAGTTCATGTGTGAACCAAGGCAAATACATCTAGTTGCAGCAAAGCATATCCTGAGATACTTGTGTGGCACAGTTGGGTATGGCTTGAGATATTCTTCCACTGTGGACCTGCTGGATTTTCACACATTGGGTATTGTAATGGGGACCCCCTGTTTTCGCTTTTCGTCTCCTTGCAACAGTTTCGTGAGATCACTTTGCTAAGAGTTTCAAGTCAGTTTGCCGAGAGTTGCCCAAGCCAAGTCAGTAATTCATGCTTAGACGTCATGGAAGCGCTCAGAAGGCCCAAGAAACGAAGATCGACTGTGAATTCGGCCAATTCTAAGACTTCCTACTTTTTAGGAAAAGTTGTTTTTTCGATTTTTCATTTTTGGCATTTTCGGACCAAACAAGGTTCCCTATTTTTTAGGGTTTGCTTTTTCTATTTTTGGAAAGTTTCTATGTTTAGAAAGGTCCCGAGTTCTGAAAACGCACTCAGAAGTTCAAAAAACTTGATAGAACTCTCAAAAAATCAAATAGAAAATTTGAAAAAAAAAAATCATTGAAAAATCTGGAAAAACAAGTGAAAAGCATGAAAAATCAGTCAAAACCAGTTCTAAATTAATCAGATCTGAGGTTGAAATCATGGAAAATCAGCTCTTAAAAGATGAAGTTTGTAAAAAAATCTGTTCAAGTCTAAAGTTCGCCATGAAGGAAGGATGAAGGGATGTCAAGAAGTTCCAAAGTCCGCCCAGCAGCAAGGATGCTCATCCTAGGATCCTTTGAAGTCCGCCATGCAGAAAGGAGGCACATCCTAAGACCACCCAAAGTCCGCCTTGCATGTCCAAAGATCCTTTGAAGTCTGCCATCCTTGTCCAAGCATCATCTAAGGTCCGCCCTGCATGTCCAAAAGGTTGATGAAGTCCGCCATCCTTGTCCAAGCATCCTCCAAAGTCCGCCATATGCTTGAGGACTTGTCCTAACACCTTCTAAAGTCCGCCATCCATATCCTAAAGACCCCTAAAGTCCGCCTAGGCATGTAAAATGAAGGAAAATCAAAATTTTTGCTAAGTGTTTGGTGCCTAGAGGATGAAATTTCGAAATTTAGCTAAGTGTGAAGGCCTAAAAAGGTGGAGAATCCTTTCCAAAGGGATAAAAGGATGAGGATAAATGCTAAAGTGTTAAGGAAGTCCGCCCTAGAAAGGAGGGACATCCATGATGCTTGTCCAAAATGCTAAGGAAGTCCGCCTAAGCACATGAAGAGGGAAAAGAATGATTTTTGGCTAAGTGTTAATGCCAAGTCCAAAGAAAAGTTAGAATATTTGCCTAAGTATAGAGGCTAAAGGATGAAAAGTTGAGATTTTTGACCAAGTATCACAACACTTTCAAGAGGATAAGTGCCAAGTTTGAAGGGACACATGCTAGAGGAAGTTGGGATTTGGCAAAGAATAAAACGGAATGTGCCTAACACAAAGGAGGAAGAGAAATTAAATTTGCCTAAGTATGGAGAAAATGTTGAGAAATTAACAACTTTGGCCAAAGAAAAGTGCACGAGGCAAGGAGAAAAGAAGGATCGTCCTTGGCCAGAAGGAAGGAGAATTTGTCAAGCGTCAAAGAAATTCGACCGATGAAGACACCCAGATGAGAATTTTGCATAGAAAAATTCGTTTGAGCGAGGAAATATTTGACTTTGGCAAAAGAAAATTTCGCCTTGGCAAAGAAAAATATGGATCTGGCAATAAAATTTTCGACGGAATGGCTTGAATTTTGGTTTGGCTAGACGAAATTAAGGACAAAATTGGAAAATAAACTCTTAGCCAAGAAAAACAAAGGAAAAATCAAAATATCCATGGGTCCAAAACGAACGGGTTGGAATAAATTAAAATATTTTTAATATTTTAATAATTTATTTTCGACTGCTTGGAAATTTAAAATGCCTTGGACAAAATCAAATTTGCCAGACACGGGTTGGAAGAAAACAAAGTACGCCAGGCGAAGATGAAATCCGACGAGAAAAATTAAATTCGCCATGAATTTAATTAAATATTTAATGTTTTACTCGAAAAATCAAGGATAAACATTAAGTGAAAAATCGAATTTTTGAAAATCAGTAAGATTTGCTTGGATAAGCTCGAGACTGATTCTTTTCGAAAAATAAAAGGAAACTTGCCTGTTTGAACAAATGAAAACAAATCGAGATCGAGAAAGGATATGGCAGTTGCTAAAACGAATTCAATCCTTCAGCATTATAATGAGTTTCAGCAACTCATTTCTTCACACACAGCTGAAGAGAAATTTAATCTTTCTCGAAATTATCAGGCAATTGGTTGATCAATAAGCAAAGTCGAATTTTCCCAGAGAGAGAAGCAGTGTTATGCTGGAGAATTTTTTTCGTAGGAAAGGAAAAGAGATTTATTGAAAGCTGAAATTCTTCTGTGAAGAGGGGCACACTTTTTCTTCTAAAAATCAGATTTTTAAATCTGATTTGCATTCGACAGTTCTTCACCGAGGTTTGGTGTTCAGTCAAATAAATTTGCTATCTCTTTTATGTCCTCTCATCTTGACGGAGTTCTAGCAGAATTTTCAATTTCATCCAAGTCACTTTCAGCTTGCTTTTTCGTGATAATTTAATTATTTAACCAGCTGAAAGTCAATTTTCGAATCCAAGGCACGAGATTTAATTATTTGAAAAAGTCTTTATAGTAATGTTAATTTTATGACTGCAGGTTGACGATCACGGCAGGCGAACCATCAAAGAAGCTGAAAATGAAGTTTGCTAGCAAGGGTGCTCAGAAAGAGACCAAAGTCATTTCAAAGTGGAAGAATGTCGTGGACACTGACCTCGGACACGTAGACTTTGATGAATTCAAGAAAAGAGTGTACGGGCAGAAGGGACTCCCCACAGCAATAACCAAACGGATAGTCAGAAACGGAATATTCCAAGTCGCCGGATTCCCGCCAGCAATGGATTGTGCAAAGTTGATGGTGGAATGTGCTCGCCATTATGATGCTCAGAGGAGACAAATCATCGCACCTGATGGAAGAGTCTTGGCACACTTGGGCGAAGTGTTAATCCAGGAGACCTTCGACATCCCCGAACATTCACGAACGGTCTATAAGACCAAGGAAGAAGCTAAAAGATTATATGACAGTCAGCCAGATTTGTGCGCCACAACAGTCAACAAGGTGTGGATGGACAAGCCGAAGCCATCAATCAAGAAGTTGCCCAAGAGACCTCGCCGAACGGACTTCAAGGAAGATTTTGGGGATATTGTGCTGATGTTGAACAGAATAGCTGGCAACCCGCAAGGCGCCTTCTTCGAGAGCTGGATGTACTATTTTATAGATGAGATCACCTCTGGAGTCAAAATGTTCAATTGGTCACGGATGATAAGTGACAACCTCCATGAGCAACTGATCAACCTTGAAGAGACTAAGTCTTTTCACATGAGTTCATATATTGTATATCTATTTTCCAGGTCATACAAGTATTCGGGGTTGATCTGCAAGGGCAGAATTGGCAATGGGGAGAACGAGCTCAGGCCTTACGACTGTTATCCTCAGCTCCAATTGAAGGAGAAGACTCACTTCAGGAGGGTGCATGATGCCTTCCTAATGCACATTACCAGAAAGCTTCAAGGAGGAGTGCATCAAAGGCTGAGCCATGAAGCGAAAAGCCTTATCAGCAAATATGGGTCTTGGTTCATCCAGTTCCCGAAATTCACATATGTCAGGATCCAGGGATTCACTGGAAATCCCTATAAATTGCCCATCTATCCGACCAATCGGATGATCGTGCTCGAGGTTTTGAGACAATTAGAAGAATACCAGAATATCCAGAGGCCATCCAAGAAGGCATCTGTCATAATCCCATTTTTCATTGGGAACATGTTGGAGTATTGTTCATCAGCATAGGCAGCTGAGAGTGCAAGATTGGAGATCCAATGGTATCCTTTCACGGCCTACAAGTCCAGGGTCAACTATGACCCACATCATAACATCCAGACAGTGGAAGGGAGAAAGTACAAGCACAGGATGGAATTGGAGGATTTCTGGGCAAATGCTGCCGATGAGTACGAGGTTAGACAGAAAATGTGGTCCAGGATGCCACTAGATTTCATGAGGACAATTGAGTTTTGCCGAGTGCTTGACCAATTACAGGATGATGGAAACCACGTCCAGCCACGCTTCGATGAAGGCCGACCTCTCCCTCCAGTGAAATGGTCAGAACCAGAGCACGCAGACCTAGCCACCCTAATGAGGCCAGTAACTAAGTATTCTCAATGGTGGGTTGATTACCACGCCCAAGAATTGAGACAAAAAGGAATCACGCTCACATATGACCTGTTGAGCGAATCAGAGTCATATTCTTCTAATGCTGGTGCATCCCATCAAGACTTGGTCGGGATTGGAGAGAAAAGAAAAGAAATAATGCCAAGTGCTGAGCCTGCTTCCAAGAGTTATAAGGGAGAACCTTCTCGTTCTGCTGCATCCAGGAACATTGACCAGTTTGTGGCTACCATAGACGACTCCTTGGTAGAAATGCTCGAACCTCTTGCAGCTCAGGAAGTAAACGATGAACCTATTCAACTAGATGATGAAGAGCCTGCGTCACCAACAAGCACAAAAATCTTAGGTTCGGACAATGATATAGAAGCCCGGAACAATGACTTTGAGGAGGGAATGATTTCCGCTCTCAGGGAAGTTATGGATGTTCCGAATGAAGAAGAGATTCAGGTAGAGGATGGCATTGAGTAGCCGACCATTCCAGAGTGGCTGTTGGAGAGAACGAAGATCCAGGTACTGTAGAGGCTCAACAAGAAGAGGATGATATTGCCAATTTCCTGGCTAGATTAGAGCAAGTCGCCATCAAGAAGCCTGCTAAGAAGTTCTCCACCATTCAGAGGAATGAGGCAGGCAGCCGTTCCGTGCACATTGCAGTACCTACGGTGGACAAGCCACAGGACGAGATCACTCCTCAGGAGTATGCTATAACCACTGTTGACCTTGGTCCGACCTCGAAAGGTCAAGAAGTAGAGGAGTTAGATAATTCCGTCTCGACCATCAAAGCGAGACTGGAGAAAGAAGTGGCCAAGAAAAAGGAGGTCGAACGTCTTAAGGAATATATCCAGCACTTGACCCAGCCACTTGATCAGGGTAGTGCGATTGTTCCTCCTCTCCTCAGTTCATCACAGGAGGTGACCAAGGATGTCGAGTGCAGAATGGTGACAGCCAAGGAAGCTCAAGACTGGATGGCTAGTGAAGGCACAGAAGCGGCATTATTCATGGAAAAGTTGGCATTGGCTTATGGGCAAACATCATGCTTCCTTTCCAGACTTATGGATATGGCGGAAACATGGGAAGGACTTCCAGATATGCAGGAGAGGCTAATTCCATGCCTCGGGCTATTAAAGGGCACTCCAAGAGAGGAGTTGGTCGACATGAAGGTAATTGCTGCAGGAGCAGCATATGATTTCAATCATTGGTTTTGGTCAGTAACTATACGCAAGGAAGTTTTGGAGAAGGCAAGAGCAGATGGACTTAGAATCAAGGAGCAGGTGAAGGACATCCGAGAGAAAATTCACATGACAGCTGCAGAAATGTTTGATCAAGAGATTATCCGAGAAAAGGATATGCAGCTGGAGGAGCTAAAACGAAAGGTTCAAGAAATTTTCTTCTCGACTACTGGACCACTTCTAAGGAAGGATTTTGCGAAAGTAACAAGTCTTTCGGCCATCCGGAATGACTTTGGGAAACATGAAGCAGAATGGGCAAATACCTTTGCCAAATGTGCAGAGAACTTGGATGAGCTCGAATTCTGGATCAGCATGCTGCCACCTGTTACGATGGAGGAGGTCATTGCAATAGTGTCCAGATTCGCCAAGCATAGTACTGCTCAGATGGATAAGGACGCCTCTCCTAAATAATAGCTGGAACTGCCACTTTACTGATTGATTTCTAGTTGATAACTCTTGTTATTTTGGGAAACCCTAATTAGGGTTTGGTTGTAATAATCTTGGCCGTTAATCTTGTTTTAATCTCGGCCTTTCATTTCATTTTGGAAACTCTATATAAACTGTTGTTCTCTCATTCTCATTTGTGTGGAGATAGAATATGAAATTGTCGCATTGAAACTATTTTGAATGATAAAAGCTCTTGAGCATGATTTTCCTTGAATAACTTCTTATTGTTAAATAGTAAGCAAGGTTGCATATCATCTTCCGCCATAGATTAAAGTTAAAGTTAGATTAGGTAGAATTTGCTTTAAAAGTTGGTTAATTGAATGAGAGATCGATCGTATTGATTCGATGGTGAAGTGTAGCTCATACTTTCTTCGAATGGATGATTTGCATTCGATGCGTAAAGTTAGCCTGAGCTCTTAATTGTGGAAACTTAACTTCAGCCTCATTCAAGGTTTGAAAATTATTCTCACAACCCTTGAAGATTGCACCCATTTTGCGTATGTTGTCCTGCAGGAGGCGAAACAAAATGTGGTTTATTCCCTTCACCGAATCCTTATTGTCTCTTGAGTTCTTAGGCATAGACTAAATTCTCCTAAACCCTATCCTTTTTGCCATTTTTTTCGATCCATTGAAAGTCCTAATTGAAAGCCTTTAACGATAAATTTCCTAAGTCTTGAACTTGTGAAGATTTTCCTGCGTAAGTCCCCTTGTTTATTACCAGCATATCACAACGGCCATTGAGCTTATCCACACGTCGAGACCCGACTAAAGAAACCTTGGAATCGCCATATGATCTTCTCGCAATCTTAGCATATGCGGTGGTTTTTCAAGAGAGGATAGAGTGTCTTTGGGCATTTTATTCTGATGTTTGGTGTGTCATAAAACACGCATCAACAGGACCTAAAGCTACAAGGATTTTCTAATTCTGATTGGGTAGGGTATGTAGCTGATCAGAAGAGCACCTCTGGATGTTGCTTTAGTTTGGGATCTGCGATGATCTCCTGGTGTAGCAGGAAGTAGTCTTCAGTGGCACTACGCACCGCAGAGGCCAAGTATATTGTAGCTTGTGTGGTAGCTCGAGAAGCAGTATGGCTTCGGAAGCTCCTTGCAGGATTGTTTGGACAATCATTGGAGCCGACTGTCATTCATTGTAATAATCAAAGCTGTGTGAAGCTTTCTATCAATCCAGTGTTTCATGACAAAACAAAACATGTTGAGATCAGATACCACTACATCAGAGATATGGTATTGAGGAAAGCTATCCAGTTGAGATACATTAGCACTGATGAGCAGACGACTAATATTCTCACCAAGCCTCTCCAAAGTAAAGTTTGTGCACCTTTCGAGACAAGCTTGGAATTGTGGAGAATGAAGCCCTAGCTAAGAGGGAGACTTAGCATCAATGATCTTTTGTGATTTGCTTTAATGTATCTTTCTCTGTGAGAGAAATTTGAGGTGTAAGCCCTTGTTTAATGCAGCTTTCTTTGTGAGAGAAATTTGAGGTGTAAGCCCTTGTTTAATGCATCTTTCTCTGTGAGAGAAATTTGAGGTGAAAGCCCTTGTTCCACCCTTTGGGAGTAGCCAAGGTGGATGCCATGTTGAGTGACTCCATGACAACATCACGTTGAGAGACTCCGTGATGATTTCCTTGTACTTGTGTTTATCCACCCTTTGGGAGTAGCCATGGTGGACGTCATGATGAGATGACATCACGTTGAGTGACTCTGTGATGGGCACTTGTGCACATGTTCCTTTCCATACATGGGAGTAGCCATGATGGACAATATCATGTTGAGTGACTTCGTGATGAGCTCTTTCCACATATGGGGGTAGCCATTGTGGGTTTCATGTTGAGAGACTCCATGACATTGGATAGCTGGAAATATTCCTCCCTAGTTGAGAGGGAGTGTTGATGTTAGCAGCGTCGGGCCTCACTCCAACCACGACTTCAAGCAATAAAATTAAATATAGCCTTATCGGCTATTTATTTTATTGGAGACATCTGATGGTGAAGAGACACGTCACATGGATAATAAATTGTATTTATTTATTGTTTGTTAATTCAAGTTTGTATGAGGCCGACCTCTTAATGTTTGCCACCCTTCATGAGACACTTCGCTTCAAGTTTGAGGCCGACATCACTCTTTGAAAGGTCATGATCTTCTCTTCATGTATATAATAGAGATGGCTATTGTTCATTTGATTGATTCATATTCATCCATTTTCGTAGTTCGTGATTATTCAAGTGCGAGTTACTCTAGAGCAGATCGAAGTCTATAAAGGAGGCCAATATATTGTCTTCAAGAAGAGTGATATTGTCATCAAGAGGTCGCATCAAGTTGGTGCTGTTATTTGGCCTTGTAATTGGCCACATTGTAAAGAGTCTCATTGATTATTATTCAATATATAAGAGATATATTGTTGCTGGTTTTTTCTCCCTCAAGTTGGAGGGTTTTCCCAGGGTATATGCTGTGTCAAATTGTGTCAAATTGTTTTAAATCCGCTTATTTAATTTTTGATCCTAAAACTAACAATACCGACACATATGTTAGGTGTTCTCAATTCTTCAAAGCTAGGAATATTCAGATCTTTCTAACTACTATGGTTTTGAGATGCTTGGGTCAATGCTTATTGTTGCAACCTTATGAAATTCAATTTTTCATACTTATTTTTTATCCATAATTGTTGTGCTTGAACCAAATTTGACTTGTGGTTTTCTCAGTCAGCTTGCAAGGTCATTCGTATTAAAATTTTACTCTTAAAACTAACAACTGTCATAGGATGATAAAGGTTTCAGCCGTTCTTTGTCAAACAAGGGAAAGATTTGAATAAGATATAGGTGACTTGGTGATGAAGAAGAGTTGGAAAGTGGGCTGAGTTACATCTTTTCTTTCACTTCATTCTAAGTTTGGCAATAGTAAATCTGAGGTCTGCCCAAATGGAAAGTGGCAAACATAACACGAAATTCCACTTAAGTCATGGAAAACTAGCAACATGGGGTGAAAAATCCTTTTGGCAAAATGGCATTAGTGAATGTGAATTCCGCTCGGTGATGAAAAAAGGTGGCAAAAGCATATAAAAATTCCATCCAAAAGATAAACGAGTGAACATAACTCCTTCGCAAAGCTATAAAAAGGTGGCATAGTCTACAAGTTTTTCGGCTTGTTGCATTTTAAACAGGATTTAACCAATCAATGTTTCCACCAGGCATTTTGAAGTGGCTTAATCAAGTAATAATTCTGACTAAATCTTATAAAACATAGCTAAAGAGGGTAAGAGATGTGTTCAAAGTGGCCTAACCAGTAGAAACCTCCGCTCAAATTTACGAAAAAGTGGCAAATGTAAATGAAGCATGTGCTTGGGCTGTATTAATCATTTTTAAATTTTCACTAGTGAGAAGCATGGTGAAGAGGAGTGAGGCATGGAGATCAAGCTTGGCTGAGCCATTGTGAAACTCCACTTGGCAAAGTTAGTGGAGATTTCTGCCATGGAAAAACCATTTCAGAATTTGGTCTGGTTTAAGTCACTTGAAATTTCCACTAGGCAAGGACATGTTAAAGTTCCACCTTGCATTCGGAAGATGGAAGTCACTTTAAATTTCTGCCTAAGACCAAAAAATTGTGTCAATTTCACTCCTAAGGCACACCTATCAAGCAAGTTGGCCACAAATTCATAAAAATGTGGCACCATATTGAAGAAAGCTGATCAGTTGGGTTCAAATTGATGCCACAACTATGTGTAGTTGCCTAGGAAAACAAAATCAGAATTTAAAGCACTAAAACTTAAAAAAATTTCCCTTTAGATCTAAGTTGCCGAACCGGGTATGGGTACGGGTACAATACGCCGGTATGGCAATTTTTTTTTTGGAGGGTGGGTACATCCGTACATAAAACATATAAAAATCGTAGATATAGACATATTTGCATCCTAAAAAGTAAAAACAAGAATTAAATTTAGAATATCACATATCATGCATATGCTAAACAAAACATAGAACTACCATAACTATAACAAATCTGAAATACAATTATACTAAATTAATTTGATATCAATTTTTCAAAACTTGAATGTTACGATAGGTATACAATTATATTGAATTCATTGTTCATTGGTTCAACATTTAAAACAAAATAATATAGTTAACAGGAGGCATCATATGGGTCATTAGGTTGATTAAGATCAACATCATCATTGACATTAGATGATGTAGGTAAAAAGTTGAAAAAAACTTCGAAATCTGCGTTGAGACTTTTGAAATCAGTCAAACACGCCACGTCGACCGGAAAAACGTCGAGATTCGTGTATATTTTAAAATACGTTTCAGGAGTAAAAAATGCAGTACCCTGGTCAATTCCACAAGGTTTTTACATGTATCCAATTCGGATACATACCAGTACCAGGAATCGGTAGGGCATAGGAGTGATTCCGGTAACTTAGCTTTAGATGCAAGCTATTTGCCAGTGCATGTTTGTAGCAGAAATTCGTCCCTTTTCAGTCTTTTGCAGGTCTGTAAGCAGGATTTCAGCATCATCATATTTATTACATAGTTGCTGGGAGACGCGAGGTACTGGTACTAGTACGGGGATGGGGACGCCAATCAAATTAGGGTACGTGAGTTAAATGAATAAGGAGACGGCTATTTTATATGTAAATGATTCACCGGAAATTTTGGGTACGGGGACTGGTACGTTGTCTATGTTCCCGAAATGGAGTTTCCCGTCAACTATAATCATAAGACATTTCAAAGGTACAAGAGTCCAGAAAGTGGTCATCATTATTGTGTAGTGTTTTCCTGCAGTTTGACGGGCATGATCAGTACAGATTTTGTGATATTTGGGAAGTTTTAGGGCCTAGGGTGCTACTGATGTGAAGATTGTTTTCCAACTGTCTAGGGATTTTGACTCTTTGATGTTGATGTGTTGATTCACTTGATACCCCAAGGTTTACTTCCCTTGAGTTTCTTTCAGCCCCTTAAACTTAGTTTTTCATATGCTAAGATGGAAGTGAAATCCTAGGGTTTGGTCTCCACTTCCTAAGATTTGTTGTAGCTATGCTCATGGCTGAATTTTTGCTTTTTTCCACCTCTTTTTGCTGGTTTAACCAGGTTTGGAATCAGGATTTTCAAGGGAGGATTTCAAACTTCAAATATGTTTGAAGATTCAACAATCTCATGGTGCTTCAAGGCTTTAAGTTCATTAGAGGATTCATCAAAGTTGTAATGTGAAAAATGTTTTCAGAATTCCTGAGAGTGCTTATATGCAAATTGCTATTTTAGTGGTAATTGTATTTGGCAGCAGCTATTTTTTACTTCTGGGCAATAGATGAGGGCTTATTTTTAGGCTATTTTGATTAGTTTTTATTTTTTTAGTTGTTTTAGAATAGTTTTGCTTTAAATTTCCTTTCTTTTCCACCCTCTCTATAGCTCCTAGAGCTTGCTTTAAATGTGCACAAGATATTCTTAGTTGTAGTTGAAGTGAAGCTTATGCTGCAAAAATTATCATTTGTATATTTGATCTAAATTTTTATGTGTGTTTGTGTAAGTTTTGTTAAGTGGATTAAAGTGAAGAACAATGTTGAGCTTTGTATCAACACTACCATTCATTTTATTAAGTAACTGTGTGTGCTTCTAAAGGTTCATCTTTTTTAAACCTTGCATTGTGGTTCATCACTAGAATTAGTTTTTGTTAAAATCCTTTTTTGTGTATGTGTGGATCTATTGGTCTGTTTTCGGCCAGTCAGGAAGCATTCGTGACTTAATTTACTTTGTTTCAGTTGCAAGCTTTCGTTCATAAAAAATCCTGTTTTGAGAGAACCTTGTAGGTCTTGTGCTCAACCACTGAGAACCAAAAAGACAGGTCAAAAATTTATTTTCAATTATTTTCTTTATGCAAAACCCCATTGATGATTTTGTGAAGTGTTTATAACTTCGATTTTTGTTCATAGCGTAGTGTTTAGTTTTCAGAGACCTTCCTCTGTTAATTTGAAGAGTTCTATTCTTTTGTGCTTTTCCATTTTGAGTTGTCTCAAAATAGATAAGTCAAAATACTAACACTTATTACACATAAATGATGCCTTTGTAATTAAGATAAATTTCTTCCTTGGTTTGCTAGTTTTGGGAAATTGTTATTTCTCTAATCTGGGAAAAGACAGAGATAATGGGAAGACATTTTGTTGCTATTAAATTGGTGATGAAAATGAACCCATGAGCCATTTTTCACGGAAAAGGGTTGGAGAAGAGGCAGTGCAGATATAGCAACATATTTACAAATAGGGCAGTTGGCTAATTGTGATTCTGAGTAGTATAGCCAATGCTTATTAAGTATGGAAAAGCATATAAAACATACGATAATTGGTTAATTATTCTGTCATCTAGCAGTAATGTGGGACATTTATTGCCACAATGATACGGGTTGAAAACCCAACGATCATTTCCTTCTGTGCTGATGCAGCATGTATAGAATAACAGAGGATTTAAATTCTTAGATTCAACGATCCTATAATATTGTGGGAGGGTGGCTTGCTTCCAAATAATTAATGTGCCCATTTACCTATAAAACAAAAGTCATCAAAACTAGAAGTAGAAGTTTATTTATATAAATAGAAAATCATAAATCTGTCACCACTGATGATTATCTGACATCTCTCAAATGAAAAAACCACAAAAATGAGCTGATTGAGGATTTGGATATGGAAGGAGGAAAAGTTGCCTTTAATTTCATTTTCTTAAAGAGGAAAACTTTCTCTTAATAGAAGATAATTTTTAATATTTCACAAACTTTCTGGCAAGCAGGGTGTGAAAATGCAGACCTGTTTCAAGGACAGATGAAGAGATTTTTCAAATTTCAAGGGATGACATTGGGGATACTGGATTTGAGAAAAAACCAGTTTTATGTTGGAATGATTTTGTTAAATAAAAATCACAATAGATAACTTATCTTAATAAAATAAGAAATAATGTCCATAAATTTAACAATAACCACGCTGCATACAATTCACAAATTAAATTCTAACTCCATATTTTGCTGGTACTAATTACTTTATAAGTAGCAGAAAATGAGATATTTGTACTTGATGGAGAATCAACATAGTTTGAGAAATTAGCAAACTAAAGAAGCACCAAAAGATGCAAGTGAAAGATTAAGAGTACAAATACCAAGAGCTGCAACGAAGGGATATACGCTTAAAAAGTTGAAGAAGCCCATACTCCCTTTTTCTTTTGCAAAACTTACCAAGCAACTTGTTGAAGGTGGCATGAGTTAGGAAGAATGCAAAACATCAGCTTATCACTCAAAGAAGCTTAACATCAACAAAACATTTTTTTAGTGGTCTGGAGCTCCTTCAAGTCCATAAGTGCAGCTTACAGCTTTTGTGTGTTATTTGCTTTGGCCACTACTCTCTGCTCCTTCCCTAGACATTATTTGGACTCCTGCAAGAGACCTTCCTAAACACATCTAAGTATCTTTAAAAAAGAAAAGGCTATCATCTTGTACTCATCCAAGAGAAGTGATCTTCATTACTACTCCACCATTTGAGATTGTACTTTAGGTGAAAACTTCAAAATAATGTTTTCTAGTGTTTTGATTGGAAGCACCCTTGGGAACTCGTCACTAATGGGTATACAAGGTAAATTCCCCAAAGACACCCCTGAGCAGTGAGCATCTTTTTTGGCCTTCTCGCGCGCCCCTCCCCCCTTCCAATGTCTAATATTTTTGGAGGTTTTGTAAGAGAAATTTGTCTACCCAATAATGGTAGTATGATCAGTATTCAATTTGTTGATGATACTATATTATTTCATAATTGACTGAAGAAAATATTAATAATATTTTGAATATACTTGGTATATATTGTAGAGCATCTGGAGCTAAGATTTCTAAAAGCAAATTTGGTGGTTAATTGGGAGGATTCTTGTCCAGATTGGTTTAATAAGATGAATTGGCAATGGGTAGGACCCTAATAAAATTGTCAAGTATTTGGGTATACTTTTCTCTATTAGTCCTTTGCTGAAAGATACATGGGAATGGATGTTTACAAAAATTTGAAATAAAAACCTCAAAGTGCAATCCCAACTCCTCTCTCTTCTAGGTAGATTGCAGGTTTGCCAAAAAGTTCTCTCTTCTTACAATTTCAATTATCATCCACTTGGCTTTTTGGTAGCTGCCAAGTCGAAAAAACTCAAAAGATGTTAAGACATTTTCTTTGGTTAGATGGCAGAGGCAATAAAAATAGAAATGTTAATTGGGGATGGTGTTGTTTGTCCAAATCAAAAGGGGGTCTAGGTTTCAAGGATATCAAATATCAGGATCTTGTTGTGGCTGTGAAATGGATTATTAAGGGTTTTGGTGGAAATGAACCTCAGAAAATCTTGATAAGAAATAATGTTAGCCTGGTTGTGCCTAAAGAAGGTAGAAACTTGAAAGGTCTTCATCCACATAACTTATAGTTTGGGAAACTTCCTGTTAAGCCTTTTGGTTCTAATGTGTTTTGCAGTATTCGGAGAGCATAAGAGGCTATCAAACACCTTACTGTGGGATATGATGCCTTTTCTAGGGCTGATGGCTTTTTCTTCAGATACAGATCTATTTGGGGAAATTTGGTTTGGAAAAATAAACACTTGGCTTTATTACAAGGACACTCTGCAAAGTACTAGGCATCTAAATACGTAAACAATTTCAAGGATATATTTGAAGACGGGCAATTAAAAAGTTGGGATAAAATTTCACAAGTTTTTCTCTTCTCCTAAACCTCACAGAAGTACATTTATAGTTTTGTAAAAGGCCTTATATACTATATAGTATCAAATTTCCAATCACTTTAAAATTTATTATTGAGATTTTGGATAACTTCTCTAGGATTGAAGGCACTGTTTCCTCCAAGGTCAATGTTAAAAAGTTATATACTATGTTAATCGATACCTATGAGGTAATGCCTAGTCATAATAACAAGTAAAATCTTAGCATTGATGAGGAATAGTGGTCTATTGTATTAAAAACTTATTGGTCTAAAGCTATGGAACTTTAAAAGGCATGTTTGAAATGACTTTTTTTACTAAAAAAAACTTGATGTTAGTCCTGCCCCTTACACTTGTAGTTTGTGTAATGTGGTTGAAACTTGTCAATGCCTCTTTTTTTATTTTATCTATGCTATAAATGTTTGGTCTTCCTTTTTTGGTGATTGTTTGGGTTGGATAAACAATAATGGTTTTAGTGGGCAGGAAATTTTGTTTGATTATGTGAATAATTTTGGTGCGATTCAACATATTCTTGTTGATTTTGACTACTGAGGTTTTGTGGCATATTTGGAAAAGAAGAAATGATGAAGCATTCCAGAACAGAAGAAGGTATCTTATGGAGTCTCTTAGTGGGCTCATGTTTGTCCATGTTGTTATGCAGGTTACAATGGTAGTGGAAATTCCTAAAGATGGGTTCTTTAAATTGTTCGAAGAAGGAACCACTATTATATACAAAAAAGACATCAAAAGTGCACAATTCTGGCGCATGATAGGAGGAAAGTAAATTAACAGTTTATTCAAGAATACATGGAATTCCAAAAATAATACTTGAAAACACAGAAATATAACATTCCAGAATAGCATGAGGCTATCGATGTTCATAACTAGCAAGCTGAGATGGAAGTTGTTCATCAGACTTCTATGATGGATAGGCAAGATGTTGGTGACAAAATTGATGGCAGCAATGTCCTACAGTCCTACTTGTTCCTCCCATTCGTGCTTTTGACTTTGACTCTTATAAATGCAGCAATAATGCAAAATGCTAAGTTACCGGTTCGGTTTTGGGTTCATGTTCAGGTTTGAGAACCCGGTTCGCCGGTTCGGGATTTTTTTTTTGGGTTTGGGTTCGTTTTGGGTTTGGTAATACAAAAACATATAAAAATCAGAAATATATACATATTTGCAGCAGTAATTAAGTTCAGAATACACCACCATATTAATAGTCAAATAACATAGCAAAAATACACCACCGCTTTATACTCAAAAGTCAAATGTCATGATATAGAATTATAAATTAAAGTTTACAATCAGCCATTAATAATTATTAATTATTGATCATTGATCAATCCTAACTCTTCAGCACAACAAAAGCAAGACAAGATCATTGATGCCTGATTTGTAAGAATGTCCACAAATAGCATTAGTGGCAACGCACAAGCACTCCCTAATTACCATCACCGCCTCATGTCAAGAGGGAAGCTGCTTCACCGGAGAGTCACTTCATTTGACATCAAGTGCAGCTAAGCATCAGGGAAGCATCCTTTCTGCTTCTGCCCACATCCTGCCTTGTGTCTCCTCCTTCTTTGTATAATTTATGTGTTTGTGTAAGGAGGCCTAAGCTTAATGCATGTACACCAAGTCTCAACCTGAATAACATTACATGGAGGATGAAGAGTATAGCTCCAATTCCTCTCAGAAGAGGATGAACTAGCAACCTATTAAGACCAAATTAAATTAATAAATAGTTAAGAGTTACAAAAATTAACTAAACAAAATTATTAATTAAAATTAAAATTACAAATATAAATTATAAAACTTATTTGGGATAAAACTTTTATTGCAATAGGTTGGAGGTGCATGTATTCTTGCCCATGGAAGTACCACCAACTATGAGCATCCACCCTGCACTTGTCTCGAAGAGCATCCATATTCTGATCAACACTCCTGCAATGCAAAGCTACAACTCGGCTCTCACCATCACGCTAGTCGTTTATCATCAAGATCACTAATTTGGCTGCCTCGTACCCTTGGCCATCACCGTCCCTATATGGAGCAACTCTTTGATGAAGTAGGAAAAGTATCTCAAAATAGAATATTTGGGAATTTGCAAAAAGAGTAAGGAGTGGTCATTTTGTTCCATCTATCACCCATGATTTCCTGTAGCTCTTTGAAGAATTTTTCTTCAGGATCTTCCTCTTTTGCATTGATGATGGATCTCATCTTCTCAATCATTGAGTCGATACCATCATATACTTCGCACAAACAAGGTCTATCCAAGTCAGTGTAATGGATCATGCTCAGTATGGGCTCGGTGAAACTGACGAGATACTCAACACGATCCCATCAACCATCATCTAGGATCCTTTGCTTGATCCTATTTGCCCTTTCATTGCTAGATTGCCTCCATACAACCCAATTAGGGCTGATTACCATGGCACATAGTGCCTCACGAACCTTTATAAGTTGTCTCAACACAATTGTGTTGGAGGCAAAACGGGTCTCGGCAACTTGTTTGAAAATCAAAATTAAAATTAAAATATAATTTAAATATAAAAATCAAAATTTAAAAATTAAAATTAAAAGAAAATTCAAAAATTTAAAAATATTGAGAATTAAGTTATTAACTTACCTTCAACAACTCCAATTTAGAGAATTGTCTAAACATTCCTTGCGTCATATGGTGGTTGGTGACAAACATTTGGATGTCTTCACCCTCCGCATACACCTGTTTGATCCATTCAATTTTGGATCCAATTTTTTGTAGCATTAGCTCGAGGGAGTGGACAAGGTGGCCAAAAAATTGTGATACTCTCTCAACCATCAACCAAAGAGCTTTTCCTACAATTTTGCATGTCAAGCAATCATTTTGATGGCCCACTTCTTCAATAGCTTGGCAAAGGATGCCGTAACAATAAATGGATCATTCTTTCACCGTCTCTTCAATAACTAATTTTTTTTCTTCTAAAAACATATTCCCCTTTAGGGTTGGCAACAATAACATTGATCACTAATATTTCTTTTGCATCTTTCCATCCATCGTAAGCTATAAATACCTCTGTTATCCACTAATCCCTTTGCGGGCTTCAAAGAGTTCTGGTATGTTTCAATTCCAATAAGGTGCAACGCATCTTCAAAACCTGCCTTGTACCCTTGAAGCCTCACGTTAATAGATTCTAACATTTTTGCCAATATAGAACAGGCTACTGAATGCCAATCCATTGGCATAATATCTTGCTATGTCTTTACTAGCACCCTCTTGGCCTCATTCCTCGGAATTTTCCAACGTCCCTTAGATCTTTGTCGAAGAGGGCATGGTTTGCTCTCGAGATTCCATAAAATGGATTTGGCTGAGGTGGTGGCCAAGAAGGTGTAGTTTGACTGAGACCTTTCTTCAAAGGATGGGCTGTTTTACCACTGGTTGTTTTTTGGTCTGCCTTTTCTTGCTCAGCAATATATTTCAACACTATATCTTTTGGAATGCCTTCGTTGTCTTCACCTGGACAATTCTTGATGCCTGTTTCAAGGATCCCGCACAAATGCCCTTTTACTCGATTGTATGAGCTCGAATATTGAACATTGCAATGACTACAAATCCAAATATATCCTCCACCACCTGGAAGTTGCCGAACCATTTCTACATATTTCCAAAGGGGAGAGGTTGGGTTTATTTTGAAACGAGATTGGATTGAGCCTGAGGAGGTACCGGTTGCCATTGTAATACGGAATAGTGAATACCTAAGGCACAACATATTGAAATTTTGGTATTGATTCATTGAATTTGAAACTAAAAGACTTAATTCATTTCAAAAAAATGAAAAAATTTAACATGTGCTATAGACATTTAGAGGAATGAAAAGTAAAACAAAACAATAACTAAAAACAAAAAGAATCTAGTTCATCAGGAAAAGGTAAAAAATAAAACCTTTAAAGAACTTCCCACTTTTTGAAGAAATCTTTGCTTCACGATCTTCTGAAGCAACTTAATAGACATTGTAAGTGCCAGAATAGCACAACAATCAACTTTTGAACACCCACTACCAGTCTTCGTTCATTCCAGTCAGGTAAGCAAAAAAGAGAAAGTTCAGCAATGGAGGCAAAAATTTCTTTTTTCTCATTCACAAATTGGTAAATGAGTTTCACTTTACCTATTTCATGTTTTTGAGGCAAGTATTAGGGTTAGAATTAATAAAAAAGTCCCTAAAAGTCAAAAACGAGTCATTAAAAAATGAATTTTTTTTTTGGAAAAATGCGCCTGGGCGCGGAATTGAACCCGAGTTCAAACCAGGTTCGAAATTTTCGAACCCTGTCCGGACCCACAGTCATGGGTCCAGACCTTGGCCGAACCCACAGTCCAAAATACGGACCTAGGGCGAATTTCTTCGAACCGGACCCGTCTCGAACCCGGGGCCTTCAGTAGCGAATCCGGTAACATAGGTAAAATGCTGCTGGGAATGAGGCATAGTGTGAATGGTCTCTTTGAATGCTGTATTTCTGTTGATATCTTGCAGACATGACTTATAATTAAGTAGTTGTTTTGTATGCAGTAGGCCTTGGTAGTGATTCATTTTTGTTGGATCTAGGATCTTTTTTGGTTATTAGATTTGGACTGGTTGAATATATTTGTTTATGGTGTGTTCTTTTTGACACACCTTATATTGTAACCTGCTATTTTAGTAAACTTTATTTGATTGAAAAGAAAAACTTATAAAAACTTGAGCATTCCTATATATATAAATATATATATATATATATGTATGTATGTATTAAAAAAATATTCCTACATATATACACTGTTGTCCCTGCCATCCAATACATGGAATCCCGTGGAACATAGCTTATGTGGCTTTTCTTTAGGAGTGAGTGCACATACATGACATCAAGAACTCCAGATATTTTACCCAACACTTTTTCTAGACCAAGCCCTTTTTAGGAGTATCATGTTTCATTCTTGGTAGGATTTTGATTTAGCGAATAGTTTGCTATTGTACTCACCACTTCTCAGCAAAAACTTTTAGGAAGATTCTTTCTTTTAACATGTTACAAGTTGTCTCTGCCATCAACCCATTGTTTCTCGTTGTGACTCCATGATGTGAAGTATGTGGATACATTATGCTTTGATATTTTTTAGAATTCATCAAAGATATATTTTAGTCCATTGTTTGTTTTTACCACCTTTATTTTGTGACCCTTGGACCTTTCCAGGACTGCTCTAAATGCCTTGAAAGCTTCAAATGCAACTTGTGTGTTGAGAATTTACCCTACTTTTCAAGTCATCATTGAAGGTAATGAAATAAGCAAGTATTCCCATTGATCTGGCGTTCAATTGTAGATAAGTGAACAAGTCTTCTCAAGTCTTTTACTCCCTGCTTCTATTTGAGAAAAGTTCTGCAAGTTTCATTGCCACATTCAATCTTTGTAAATTCTTGAAACATTTAGTCTCTCCTTAGAGAATCAAGAGATTGAAACTTAGTACTTTAAATTTTTAATGCCACGAAATGTCAGGAAGTTTGAGTTTTTACAATATATTTTTAAACTTGCGTGGTTGCATCAAAGAATATGAAGTCCACTTCTTTGTCCTGGCAGGAAACATGGCTGGTGGCACCACTATTTTTATCCTTGATAAGGCTCCCCTCTTGATGGAATTCAACATTCAAATCTCACTTGCCATCTCATCAACTGGCTGAAGATTATGGTTCATCTCAAAAGAGGCATGATTTTTTATTTTTTTAACACTTTGTAATGTCCCTTGTCTCGGTTTGCCCTAAGATTTGTTTATTGATCACAAAATCCAAAAACTCGGGTTAGGGTTTTCACCTTGTCAAATGAATAGCTCCTTGATGATGTAATTCCGAATTGAAAACCTGATATGAGTGTTGTGGATTCTGAGTCTTCTTTTCAGATCACTTTATCGCTTTTTGTTTTCTTCCCGATTATTACTTATTTGCTATGGAATTCTACATTCTTTTTATATCTTTGGTGGCGGAAAAAGACATCTCCCTTCAATGTACGCATTTATTCGAGGGGCATGTTTGTTTGTTAATGGCCTTATCTTAATCATTGTTTCCTTGATCACATACGGGATAATTAGTTTGTTAGTATTATCCTTATTATCGCTGGTTGCCTTTAACAACGATTCTTTCTATTCCTTGTTTTTAACTTTCTTCGAACCTGATTTCAAGAATCCCGATGTGTTCCTCCATCGATTAATCATTTAGGTGGGTGATCCTGGGTTATGCGAGGGGACATGACAATCCTCCCCCCTCAATTTGCTTGCCCTCAAGCAACCCTTTTTAATGTCATAGATATCTCTTAACCTTAAGGCGAGAACTTAAGAAGAGGATTAGGAGTATGACATACATCTATGCAATGTTCTATGAAGAGGTGTTGTAACTACTAGATTTGCTCCTCCATGAAGCTCCATTTGTTTATGGTCCTTTCTTTTTCCAATTGGATGCTTTTGAGGTCTCCTTCATCATACCTTGGTTTCTTACTCGGGTTTTCGTTGCTTTCTCCTTTGGGGGTTGCTTCTATCTTGTGGGCTCGACCCTTTCTCTCACATTTATGGCCACGTTCCCATGGTCCATGGCATTTAAAGCATAGACCCTTCCTTTTCAGATCATCCATTGATTTACACATATGACCACATTCCATCTACTCATTACAATGAGAACATGTTTTTGATGAAACCTCCTTCTCAAGCCTTTCATCTCTGTGAGAGGGTTTGGAGTGTGCAGTAAAATTCTTGGGTCTATCTTTTGGTGGGTTATCCTTAAATTTCATGGCTTTTTGAATTGCTTCATCTAAGTTGGTGGGTTCTAATGCACTTACTGTGCTCTTGACTGATCCCCTCAACCCTTCCATGAACAAGTGAGTCTCTCTTGAGAGATTTCGGGTACCATGACAACTAGCTTTTGGAATTTGGCAACATAGTTCTCTATAGTTCCATGTTGTCTTACTTGGGCGAGCTCTCTAAAATACCACTCAGGGTGCTTTTGGTCAAATCTTTTGATTAGCCTTTAGGTGAAATCATTATAGGTGATTACGTGTTGGTGGCCTTGGGTAATGAGACTGTGGTGCCACCATTCGTAGGCCATCCCTGTAAGATGTAGCACGGCAAACTTAATGGCATTCTCCTCTGTCATTGGAGTTAGTGATAGATATGTGTCCAACTTTTGGACTCATGAGCGTGCCGTGGCTTTTCCTTCTCCATCGAAATTAGGGAGGGTTAGCTTGCTCACTCTATTCTTGAGGTCTTTGTTGTGTTGGCTCTTCCTTTCCTTCCTAGGGGAAAATCTTAATTTGGCATCACAATAATCTTTGAAAGGGATAGTTCTGCTAATTTCGGGATCAAGTCTATAGTATGCTGCCACAATCTCATCCACGTTATCTGTGGGGAGTTCGTTTGCTTCCCCTTCTTCCACATGTTCTTCCATAGGTAAGAAGGGAGGTCTTGTGGGTCTAGAGTTGGTTGCTTTTGGGGAGATGGGATTGTTGTTCTCGGAATGATTAGAATTTGTCTCCCATCTGTTATTGCCATTCATACTTTGAATGGCCTGGAGAAGTCGGGTGGTTCTTTCGTTCCTCTCATTTTTGTCCCTGAGTGCTTGGGTGGTTTGTTCCTTGAATTTTCTTATTTCGTTGCTCATTTGTTCGCTCATGGTGTTGTTTTGAGTGTTATTCTTCCTACAATACCTTCTTTGGTAGGTTCGCATTAACCAACTTTTCACAGGATGGCAGGATTATGCTTTGATACCACCGTAATGTCCCTTGTCCCGGTTTGCCCTAAGATTTGTTTATTGATCACAAAATCCACAAACTTGGGTCGGGTTTTCACCTTGTCAAATGAATAGCTCCTTGATGATGTAATCCCGAATTGAAAACCTGATATGAGTGCGAATTCTAAGTCTTCTTTTTTGATCACTTTATCGCTTTTTGTTTTCTTCCTGATGATTACTTCTTTGCTATGGAATTCTACCTTCTTCTTATATCTTCGGTGGCGAAAAAGACGTCTCCCTTCAATGTACGCATTTGTTCAAGGGGCATGTCTATTTGTTAATGGCCTTATCTTAATCATTGTTTCCTTGATCACATACAGGATAATTAGTTTGCTAGTATTATCCTTATTAGCGTTGGTTTCCTTTTAACAACGATTCTTTCTATACCTTGTTTTTAACTTTTTTCGAACCTGATTTCAAGAATCCCGATGTGTTCCTCCGTCGATTGATCATTTAGGTGGGTGATCCTGGGTTATGTGAGGGGACATGACACTTTTGCACCTCTAAATTTGATTTGTATGTGACGGAAGACCTTGTATCTGATGTTGCCTCCCATCTCCTAGAGTGATTTGAGTAGAGTAGATTTACATTGTGTAGAATTGTTTCTGGTAAAAGCTGTGTAGAATTGATTTCCACAAGGTGGACAGTTTACTGAGGAGAAGGATGATTAGAAGATTTTGTATTTGCATTGGTCAAGCCATTTTGTAGATGTTTAGTGCATTGAATCAATAGCCTCACAACATATGACCTACAAGGAGGAGTGACTCTTGATGTTTTGAAATGTAAATCTATAAGAGACATGATATTTCTGCAGTCCATCAGAAAGAATTCTACACAGATTTTTTAACCATAAACAATTCTACTCTATCTAATGGACTGTGGAAATATCACGTATCTTATAGATTTACATTTCTTAACTTCAAGATTCACACCTTGTAGGTCATACGTTGTGAGGCTATTGATTCAATGTACCAAACGTCTATACATGGCTAGTGCAAATAGAAAATCTCCTAATCATCCTTCTCCTCAGCAAATTGTTCACTCTGTGAATGTCCAACATAAATGGGTGATATTTTTGTATTATTAACATAGTGGACTCTTGAAATGGTAAATTAGAAGCAGTAATTTCTTTTCAAAATATTGACTTTGTGGGTGATGGTAGGCATTGATCTTTTTTTTTTTATGTTTACAGGCTGTACCTTATCCCTCATTACCAAGGCGCAACAAATCAAAACGTGTTGATACTTACCATTCCTGTTGGAGAATTCAGGCAGGTAGGATTCATCATGCTGTCTATTTAAAGCTACAGACATTAAATTGTTAGTAAAGTAGTAGATTTCAGTGAAATGATTCACTCCCCCAATTTTCATCTTGACCATATTACTTGTTTCTTGCATTGCACTACAGTGGAGTCAAGGAAAGGAGATGGGCAATTAACTGCTTGTGAGGTGATTCTTTTTCATCAGGAAGATACAGGGATCCCCAAAGAGCTTGTGAAGTTTGGAGTCCGTCAAGGAATGTGGGCTCGTGTTAAAAAGCTATGTTGTGGGTTGTATACTTATCGAAACCAACAAATGTCAGGAGCTCCTCTGTCACATTGTGCATTCATGGCTAGAATAAATACCAAGGTGCCTGCTTCATTTTTGAGCAACTTGGCAAATCCCATAGAAACAGAGGATGTAGCTCAAGATTCATCAGTTCAAGATTCATCAAATGCACAAGAAGGGAACAGATGGAAATGGGCCATTGTAGGAGGAATTATAGTTCTAGTATGTTGTCTTCATAAGGGATTTTTGAGTAAGGCATTAATATTTGGGGCAACAAGAAAAAAAAATCTTGGGAAAAAGAATGATCCATGATAGAAGAATTGTGATTGATATATTCTTTTCAGCTTTTTAGCACAAAACTTGCATAGTGTAAGTTGTGTTAAGATGATCAACATGTATAGCTCAGTGGTCCATTGAATAAGTTTATCGTCAGTCTAATGGACTTGAAAAGTCTATGAAAAAGAATATTCCGGTCTCTTAAAAAAGCTGCTATGTTGAGTCATTACACATTGCGCATTGATGTCACTAACAGAGTTGATGTTCGATATCAGTAGTCATTATTTA
>VDFB02006277.1:0-48758 GCA_007258455.2 Sequoia sempervirens | reverse complement strand
TGAGAAAATCTCCCTTCAATGCCTATAACTACCTTTGAACCACCAAACCCTTATTAAGCCTAGAAATACTAGTATTTATTATTTAAGAATGGTTTTACTTACTAAGCTTTATCATGAAAATTTAATATTCTAAAGGCCTAGGACCACTTAGATACCCTTATAACATGAATTCTAGACTCTTTCTCTGCACTCCCACCTACGTTTTACATAATTTTCCTTTATGGTAATATCAACAATTATTTAATTCAAGAGTGTTTTTGCACATTTGTCCACCCTAACCTACTAATTCCCAAAGTACATAAAAGATTGGTCTATTAGACCTTATTCAAGAAAAAAAGACCTCAACATACTAAAATTTACCAACTGTCCTCCCAATTTACCATCAAACAATCACAAATTGAGGGTGAGGTGTGGGTGCTCCTGCACCATTCAGCTTTCAAAATCAAAGTCAATTAGGCTGGAAGACGTCTAGATCGGGCTAGAGTTTGGTGGAAGAGGAAGAAAGATGATTGGAACTCTAGAGGCCCACCATACTATATTTTGGTATTGAACCATGAGAGTGGAAGAGAGATTTTATATCATGTATCAAAACATTAAGCATGCATTATTCCAACCAATGGAGAAGGAGATGATTACTTTGCTTCATTTTCATTTGCATAAGCATATCAAGGCATGGGAACCAAGAAGACCAATGATGTATAGTTTTATGTGGAGGTAATGGATGTGGTCCAAACTTTAGGAGGGTCAACAAGGTCAATGTATGATCTTGATGAAATTGAGGAAGAACAACGATAGAGGGACAGGAAAAATAAAATCAATATAGGGTCTCAAGGTTTTGTCAAGCGAGTAAGAGAGCTATGGGAGCAGCCTCATCTAAAAGATTTTGAACTAGACTTTGATTTGTACCATTTAGAGAGCTTGGTTTCAATGGAGTTCCTTTCAAAGCCTCTACTTTTATTATTCTTATGGTAATTTTTTTTGTAGAGTTGGTGGAATTACCTCTCTTAGTAGTAATCACTATTAGTGAGATTGAGATTGTTAACCTTGGGAGAGTAGGGCTTGGGAAAAAGGAATTTGATATGGCTATTTCTTTCAAAGACTTCAAGCGAGATGTACTCTGCATTGACACCATTCCTCAATCTTCACTTGATGGCATCAAGGAATGGCTGAACTTCATGGTTATAAAGTACTATGAAAGTAGAATGAACTTGTACTAGCAGCCAATTTTGAAGACTATTACTGATGATTCAAAGCACATCAACCATGTGGTACAGATGATTAAATCCCAAAGACAATTTGTAGCAATGAAAGAGTTTGAAAAGGAAGAGAGAGCTACATTGGTGACTCAGGAGAAACCTCATCTTTTAAAAAACAAAGCCAATTAGGTTGGTAGATGTGTGGATTAGGCCAACATTTGGTGGAAGAGGAAGAAAGATGATTGGAACTCTGGAGGCCCACCATATTGGATTTTGATATTCAACCATGAGAGCAGAAGAGAGAGTTGATATCATGTATCAAAACATTAAGAATGCATTCTTCTAGCCAACAAAGAAGGAGGTGATTACTTTGCTTCATTTTCATTTGCATAACCATATCAAGGCATGGGAACCAAGAAGACCAAGGATGTTGAGTTTTATGTGGAGGTAATGGATGTGGTCCAAACTTTAAGATGGGAAAGAAGGTCAATGTTGATTGTTAAGCTTGAGAGAGTATTTATGTTGAGGAATTTTCATTTAGATGGAAGGATTCAAAGCACATCAACCATATGTGGTACAAATGATTAAATCCCATAGACGATCTGTAGCAATGAAAGAGTTTGAAAAGGCAGATAGAGAAACATTGGTGACTCAGGAGAAACTTCAACTTTCAAAAACAAAGTCAATTAGGCTGGAAAATGTGTGGATCAGGCCAACATTTGGTGGAAGAGGAAGAAAGATGACTGTAACTCTGGAAGCCCACCATACTAGATTTTGGTATTCAGCCATGAGAGTAGATGAGAGAGATGATATCATGTATCAAAACATTAAGCATGCATTCTTCTAGCCAGCAGAGAAGGAGATGATTACTTTGCTTCATTTTCATTTGCATAACCATATCAAGGAATGGGAAGCAAGAAGACCAAGGATGCCGAGTTTTATGTGGAGGTAATGGATGTGGTACAAAATTTAGGAGAAACAAGAAGGTCAATGTATGATTGGTGCAGGATCACCATTCCGTAGGTTTTTTTCATCAAGGAAAATAAGGAGTATAATATCATCAATTTACTAAAACCGGCTCGAACTTGTACATTTGAAGGTTTTATGTCAATAAAAATGGATTTTTGACCCATTCCTCTTTTTGTATCCTCTGTAACTAGAGGAATGGGTCTTCAATAACATTATTAAGGTGTGGGAATGATATTTTAGTGTTGGGGAGGTCTGAAAGTGAGATGGGTGTGAAACCCATGTGTGTAAAAGTGAGTTTTCTTTAAGAAAAATGGTGGTTTTAAAGAGTTAAATTGTGTTTTTGTCTAGGGAAGCATTATTTTATGATTGTTTGAGCTTGTGTAGGGTATCAAAAACTTGTTTGAGTAATTTTTAGGTTGTGGTTAGCTTTGGAAGTATCATTTTCAATAAACCCCTAGGGTTTAGGCTATAATAGAGGGTTTTGTGGTTTACCCATTGTACGGTGGTATAACTAAGATCTAATTGTGTATTTTGAAGTTTTGAAACCTTAGAATTTCTGCTTCAAGAGTTGGTAAGGTTTGGATAAGTTTAGAGTATAGACCCTTTGTTCAACCAGATCAATCCCTTAAGGGTCCAAAGGGAAAAATGGCTGCAAACTTCACCGTGAGGTTAATCGGACACCGTGATGCTTAAAACCTTCTCATCTAATCTGATTGGATAATGTTGGGCCCCTCTATAATAAAATCTCTCAGTTTTCATTATCTCGGAATGGTTTTCCCGTGGTGTCCAATTTTTAGTTGATGAAAAAAGTGTCAAATGGAAGTAGTGGAAAGTTGGAAAGTGGTGCAACTTTCATTTTGCAACTTGTGTGACCAAATAGAATATTCCAACACATCCAAATAGGCATGTTTACTTTATGCATGGTCTTCTTTCACACCCAAACACGTGGAATCACTCTGAGCTACGTTCAACCGGGTCGATCCCTTAAGGGTCCAAAGGGAAAAATGGCTGTAAACTTCAACATGAGGTTACTCAGACACTGTGATGTTTAAAAACTTCCTGTATGATCCAATGGGATCATGTTGGGCCCTTGTACAATAATTTCTCTTGGTTTTCATTATCTCAGAGTGGCTTTCCCGTGGTGTCCAGTTTTCAGTTGATGAAAAAAGTGTCAAATGGAAGTAGTGGAAAGTTGCAAAGTGGTGCAACTTTCATTTTGCAACTCGTGTGACCAAATGAATTGTTCCAATGCTTCTGAATAGGAATTTTTACACTAGGCATGGTCCTCTTTAACACCCAAACAGGCGGAATCACTCTGAGCTATGTTCAAGTAGATCAATCCCTTAAGGGTCTAAAAGGAAAAATGGATGCAAACTTCAGCATGAGGTCACTTAGACAAAGTGACGCTTAGAAAATTCTCATTTGATCCAATGGGATCATGTTGGGCCCCTCTACAATAACCTCTCTCAGTTTTCGTTATCTTGGAGTGGTTTTGCGTGGTGTCCAATTTTCAGTTGATAAAAAAAGTGTCAAATGAAAGCAGTGGAAAGTTGCAAAGTGGTGCAAATTTCGTTCTACAATGCGTGTGACCAAACATAATATTCCAACACATTTGAATAGGAATTTTTACGCTAGGAATGGTCCTCTTTCACACCCAAACACGCGGAATCATTCTGAGCTACGTTCAACTGGATCGATCCCTTAAGGGTCCAAAGGGGAAAATGGCTACAAACTTCAACATGAGGTTACTCGGAAACCGTGATGCTTAGAAACTTCTCATCTAATTTGATGGGATCATGTTGGGTCCCTGTATAATAACCTCTCTCATTTTTCGTTATCTTGGAGTGTTTTTCCCGTAGTGTCCAGTTTTCAGTTGATGAAAAAAGTGTCAAATGGAAGCAATGAAAAGTTGCAAAGTGGTGCAACTTTCATTCTGCAACTCGTATGACCAAACAGACTGTTTTAAAACGTTCGAATAAGTATGTTTACACTGGGCATGCTCCTCTTTTGCACCCAAATATGCAGAATCGCTCTGAACTACGTTCAACTGGATCGATCCCTTAAGGGTCCAAAGGGCAAAATGGCTACAAAATTCAGCGTGAGGTTACTCGGACATCGTGATGCTTAGAAAATTTCTCATCTGATCTTATGGGATCATGTTGGGCCCATCTACAATAATCTCTCTCATTTTTTCGTTATTTCAGAGTGGTTTTCTCGTGGTGTCGAAGTTTCAGTTGATGAAAAAAGTGTCAAATGGAAGTAGTGGAAAGTTGCAAAGTGGTGCAACTTTCGTTTTGCAACTTGTGTGATGAAA
Source organism: Sequoia sempervirens (assembly GCA_007258455.2). Lineage (NCBI taxonomy): Eukaryota > Viridiplantae > Streptophyta > Pinopsida > Cupressales > Cupressaceae > Sequoia > Sequoia sempervirens. The sequence goes on along the minus strand of VDFB02006277.1, from coordinate 44,279 downwards.
CGAACTATTCCAACGCATCCAAATAGACATTTTTACACTATACATGGTCCTCTTTTGCACCCAAACATGCAGAATTGCTCCAAGTTATGTTCCCTTAAGGGTCGAAAGGGAAAAATGGCTACAAACTTCAGCATGAGGTTACTCGGACACCGTGATGTTTAGAAAATTATTATCTAATCCCATGGGATCATGTTGGGACCCTCTACAATAACCTCTCTCAGTTTTCATTATCTCAGAGTGGTATTCCATGGTGTCTAGATTTCAGTTGATGGAAAAAGTGTCAAATGGAAGTAATGGAAAGGTACAAAGTGGTGCAACTTTCATTCTGCAACTCATGTGACCAAATAGACTGTTCCAACGCATCTGAATAGGCATGTTCACGCTAGGAATGGCCCTCTTTCTCACCCAAACACGTGGAATCGCTCTGAGATATGTTCAACCAAATTGATCCCTTAAGGGTTTGAGTGTAGTATGTTGAAATAGGTCATTCCACCTATTGTTCAGGCCGTATCTCGGTGATATGGGCCTGACGTAAGTAGGATAGGGAGTAGGAATAATAAAATATCATTATTAAGGGAATTGGAAGACATTACTAATGTTGCCCCTATTGAAAATTCAAAATTGAGGCCCTTAAAAGCAAGGCTAGAAGAGGTGAAAAGAAGAAATTGCTTGAAAATAAGTTAGAATAGGTTGGAAATAGGGTGAGATTGTGGATTTTGATGTATTCAAAAGTACTTAAGGATAGGGAGGTCAAAAGTATGTTATGGCATGACATGCCTAGTTGGGAAAATAGGGTTTTGAATGAAAAAGAAGGTTTGAGGGAGTAAGCGTGGGTAAAGTGAAGGGAAACATAATTTGTGGTGGTGGTCTAGTTTGTGTAGGAAAAATGAAGAGTGTTGGAATAGGTTTTGAGGTTTAGGTTTGGGGGTTCGGTTTGCCAATTTGGCCAAAAAAGTTTGGAGGGGGGTTTAGTTCGTTTTAGGTTCATTGGTACAAAAAAATGTAAAAACAAAATATATATATAACCTAGAAGCATGAATTAGGATTAGAATATCACATATCATCATATAAACAAAAAAACCACCATAAACTTGAATGTCATTTAAAACAACAAAATTGGCAAGAAAAAAAGTGCTTATAACCTGCAAAAAAAATGTGAATAAAATCACACTGATTTTTGTGTGAAAAAAAACATGAGACCATAGCTTGTTGCTTACTATTATGCTTTGATAGATTTTTTCAAGCATCCATAGCTTGTTCGAAAGTAGTTTTTTTAGGCTTTTAGCCATAGCAGCAAGGCAATGAATTGTTTGATAAAATGCTTTAGTAGACATGTAAGAAAAATGTGGTAGCATAGACAAGGCAGTGAACCGTTTGAAAAAATGCCTCAAGAAATGTGGTTTCATGGTGATGGAATGGAATGACAAATGCCATGACAAGAAAATTGTTATGGATTGTCATGGAATTCCACCACCATTGAGACCACATTTCTTTGAGGCCTTTTTTCAAACAGTTCGCTACCTTGTCTATGCTATTGCTTATTATTATGCTTTGATAGATTTTTTCCAAGCATCCATAGCTTGTTTGGAAGCACCTATTTTAGGATTTTAGCCTTAATGGCAAGGAGGTGAAATGTTTGATAAAATGCTTTGGTAAACATGTATGAAAAATGTAGTAGCATAGACAAGGCAGTGAACTATTTGAAAAACTGCCTCAAAGAAATGTGGTCTCATGGTGATGGATGCCATGACGAATGCCATGACAGGAAAATTTCTATGGATTGTCATGCCATTCCACCACCATTGAGACCACATTTCTCGGAGGCTTTTATTCAAGCAGGTTCCTTGCCTTGTCTATGCTATTGCTTATTATTATGCTTTGATATATTTTTTCCAAGAATCCATAGCTTGTTTGGGAGCACCTATTTTAGGCTTTTAGCCATAGCAGCAAGGAGGTGAGCTGTTTGAAAAGTAAGCATTTATATGTATGAAAAATGGTAGCATAGACAAGGTAGAGCTGTTTGAAAAAATTCCTCAAAGAAATGTGGTCTCATGGTGATGGAATTCCATGACAATCCATAACTTGTTTGAAAGCACCTATTTTAGGCTTTTAGCCATAGCAAGGAAATGAACTTTTGATAAAATTCTTTGATAGACATGTATGAAAAATGTGTTAGCATAGACAAGGCAGTAAACTCTTTGAAAAAATTCCTCAAAGAAATGAGGTCTCATGGTGATGGAATACCATGAAAATCAAAATCATTTGATTGTCATGGCATTCCATCACCATGAGACCTCATTTCTTTAAGGCACTTTTTCAAAGAGTTCACTGCCTTATCTATGATATTGCTTACTATTATGCTTTTGATAGATTTTTTCCAACCATCCATAGCTTGTTCGAAAGCACATGTTTTAGGCTTTCGCCATAGCAACAAGGCGTGAACTATTTGACAAAATTCTTTGGTAGACATGTATCAAAAATGTGGTAGTATAGACAAGGCAGTGAATTATTTGAAAAAATGCCTCAAAGAAATGTGGTCTCATAGAATGCCATGACAAGCAAATGCAATTAGGAGCTGCTCCTAGTTATTAGTTATGCAATGTGAAGTAATTGCATAACTGCTTAGGTTGACTTTGTGAAAACTATATTGTAATTGAAAATTTGTCATCTATCAGCATCTAGTTATTAGTTATGCAATGTGAAGCAATGCTTTGAGTTTGAAATATGTGCAATGCAATGTAATCAACGATATGAATATAAACTACAAAAATCTATTTTTTACAATTTATTAGTTAAAATATTTATTTTATTTGCTCTCTATATCTCTATGCTATGGAAATTCCTTAAAAAAAATTAAAAAGTTTTTATCTCTTATACTTTTTTTTACCTTTTGTTTTAAATCTATTTTTTTTTTGATATTTTCTAGACTTTTTCTCGATTTTTTCAAAAAATCTTATTCTTTTTCTTTGCCGATTTTTTAGCCAAAAGATTTTTGCTGCTATGGTATAAACACATATTTTTGTAATATCAAGGATACTTTTTGAAACTTCCATGCATTACTAATCTAAAAGGAAAAGTCTTTTGCCTAATCTGTATGCAGCCATGCTTTTGACATTGTCAAAAAGAGAAAATATGGACACCATCGATAAAAATGATTTGTATTAACCAAATAGCCATGTAGACATACATCAACATATGTTGATATAAGTATAAAATATAGTTAGAAAATATCCATATAGTCTTACGAGAATGCCATATAGGCATACAATGCCAAATATATCCAATACAAGATATGTACAAAATTGCCATGTTTAGGCATACAACAAAGGGCTCTAGAATCAAAATTCATTTCTCTCCATGCTCTAGAAATAAATTACTTCCCTTTGTTTGTAAATTCAATGGTGATAATTCTGTCACTTGTTTTTGTTGTGCTCGAGGAGTGCTCCTGCTACTCCTTCTACAATTTAGCTCCTAGTGAAGTTCTAGCTGTTACAATAAGAAGTAAAGACATTAATATATAGAAATTACATTATAAGAAATGATATATTTAACAAAATAATCACTTACGGCCATCTCATGATCAATCTCCACGATGGAAATATTTGCATAATGATGCTCAAGCATGCTCAAGCCCTGTATAAACCATCCAAATAGGAATTAAATTGTGAATCAATAATGGTTTGATTTTTCACTAGAACTAACATGTATAACAACGAATGTAAATTGAAATTTAGTAATTTGCCTCATACCTCCTCTATCAGAGCCATGGAGGATTGTATGGTGGATGAAACAATGATATCCATTGCCCTTGTAACATTTGGAGGTATTTCAATAGCCAACATCTAAAAATAAAACAAAAAATTATTCAATCTCCAAAAAGTTACAATAGGGATCCACATCATGACTTATAATGTATGAGATCTAATGAAAAAAAAATTGAGTATAAGTATTAAACTATATATTTCTGGTAGGCCTTGGCAGTTTGATAGGAAGACCAAGCATGATGGGGAGAAGAACACATACTCCATTGTGAAGGATGGGAAGACTTACAACCTTTCACCTCTCCTAGAAGAAGACAAGGCAAAGCATGAAGGGCCTAGTGTTTTTATGGTGAGTGAGAAGGAGTTCATGAAGACCTTGAAGGAAGGAGGAGGAAGAGGATTCTTCTTGATTATGAAGCCAAAAATTGAAGTAGATCTACCCAGAAAGAAGAAGGAAGATGCACCAAAGGAAGTCCAAGAGTTGCTGGAAAGGTACAAGGACATAATGGTGAATGAATTACCTAGTTCCCTACCTCCCATTAGGGATATAAGCCACCATATTGATCTGATTCCAGGGGCTACATTTCCCAATAAGGCTGTATACAAGATGACACCTGCTCAAAATGAGGAGATTGCAAGACAAGTGCAAGAGTTGATGGATAAAGGGCTAGTGAGGAAGAGTTTGAGCCCATGTGTTGTTCCTACTATCCTAGCACCAAGGAAGGATGGGAATTGGAGGCTTTGCACAAATTCAAGAGCCATTAATAGTATCACAATCAGATATAGGTTCTCGATGCCAAGAATGGAGGACCTCATGGATTGTCTATCAAGAGAATCTTACTTTTCCAAGATTGATCTAAAGAGCGGGTACCAACAGATAAGGATTAGAGGGGGGGATGAATGGAAGAAAACTTTTAAGACTAATGAAGGGCTCTATGAGTGGTTGGTGAAGCCCTTTGGGTTATCAAATTCCCCTAGTACATTTATGCGCCTTATGAATAAGGTATTGAGACCTTTCATTGGAAAGTTTGTTGTAGTTTATTTAGATGACATCCTTGCATTTTGAAGGTCTAAAGAAGAACATTTGAAGCACCTTGACATGGTACTAAGGAGGTTACAAGAGGAGAAGCTGCTGATCAACATGGAAAAGTGTGAATTCATGAAGGAAGAATTAGTCTTGGTTTTTTCATCTCCAAGGGAAGTTTGAAGATGGATCCTTCAAAGGTGGATGCTATTCTTACTTGTACAACACCAAAATCCATGGGAGAATTGAGAAGCTTCCATGGACTTGCAAGCTTTTATAGAAATTTCATCAAGAACTTTAGCCAAATTTGTTCACCAATCTTGGACACCATCAAAGGAGGTAACAAAGGTAAGTTTTCTTGGACCAATGAGGCTGATAAAGGGTTTGAATATCTCAAAATGAGAGTAGAACAAAATCCTATACTTGTGCTCCCTGATTTTGATAAATTTTTTACCATTGAGTGTGATGGTAGCAATCAAGCAATAGGGGCTATTTTGAGCCAAGAAGGAAAACCGGTTGTATTTTACAATGAGAGACATAATGAAGCAAAGGGGAAGTATTCTTCCTATGATTTGGAATTGTATGCTATGGTCCAAGCCCTTAAAAGTGGAGGCACTTCTTGTTACCTAAATAATTTGTTGTTTATACTGATAATCATTCCTTGAGTTTTTTGAATGCATAGGACAAACTCAATCATAGGCACATGAAGTGGGTAGAGTCTTTTCAAGCCTATAATTTCACAATAAAGCATAAGAAGGGCCAAGAAAATAAGGTGGTAGATTCTCTCAGTAGAAGGGAACTTGTAGTGCAAGAGATCCAACTCCAAAGCATGGGGGTTGAAGCATTGAAGGATATGTAACATGAAGATTTAGATTTCAAGGAGGTATACAATATTTGTGAGCAGCATTTGAATTTTTTTCATGGTGAATTCTCTAACTTTTTATTGTAGAATGGTTTAGTCCTCAAAGGAAGCCAATTATGTGTGTGTAAATGCTCAATGAGGGAGAATATCATAAAGGAGAAACACAGTGAGAGTCTTGGAGGTCACTTTGGCCTTGACAAGAGCTTGGAACAAGTTAGGAGATTTTACTATTGGCCAAAGTTGCAGGTGGATGTGAGAAGGTATGTGGAAGGCTGCACAATATTTCAAAGGGCAAAGGGAACTTCATCAAATGAAGGACTCTATCAGCCACTGCCCACTCCCAATAGGCCTTGGGAGTGTGTAAGTATGGAATTTGTCTTGGTGTTGCCTAGAACCCAAAGAGGTTTTGATAGTATCTTTATGGTAGTTGATAGATTTAGTAAGATGGCACATTTTCTTCCTTGAAAATGCACCAATAATGCATCTCATATGGCAAGTCTCTTCTTTAAGGAGGTTGTTAGGATACATGGACTCCCTTTAAGCATCATTTCTAACAGGGATTCTAAATTCATTGGTCACTTTTGGAGGACCTTGTGGAAGAAACTCAAGGAAAAAATCTATCCTTTAGTTCAACATACCATCCACAAATGGATGGACAAATTGAAGTGGTGAATAGATCATTGGGAAACCTCTTAAGATGCCTTACCAAGGAGCGTGGACAAGCTTGGGATTTGATTTTACCTCAGGCAAAATTTGCATATAATGACACCATGAATAGGAGCATTGGTAGAATCCCTTTTGAAGCAATCTATGGCATGCACCCTAGAGGGGTCTATGAACTAAGAGATCTACAAGGAGTTTCTAAGAGAAGTGCTCAAGGTGAGGACTTTTCTATTACAATCAGGGATATTCATCAACAAGTGAAGGAAACCTTTCAAAAGAATGTTGAGAAGTATAAGGAAAAGGCAGATTTAAAGAAGAGGAATGTCAAATTCAATGTTGGAGACTTGGTGATGACACACTTGCAGAAGGAGAGACTTCCAAAAGGAAAGTATACTAAACTCATGATGAAGAAGATAGGACCTTGCAAGGTGGTCTACAAGTATGGCCAAAATGCTTATGAAATAGAGCTACCTCCTGGGATGGCAATATCTCCTATCTTCAACATTTATGACTTCTATCCTTTCAAAGATTTTGTGAATGCAGGTGATGGATCAGGTACAACAACAATGGAGGATGAAGATTGGGTGAAGGAACTACCCCCTAGCCAACCTATGACTCTTGAATGCATCCTAGACACCAAGGAGAGAAAGAAGACTAGAAGGAAGGTTTACAAGGAATACCTGGTCAAATGGAAAGGTCTACCTAAAGAGTATGCAACATGGATGTCAGAAAATGATATTAAACATCATGAAACTACTGTAGAAGATCTGATCTCAAAGAGGACTTGAGATCTTTTTCTTGCTTGGGAGTATGGTGCAGGAGCACCCATGGGTCTAAGGGACCTAGAATAATTTGTCATGTTTTGTTTCTTGGTTTATGGATGGAATAAGGTATTATGGAAGATTTCATTGATTTGTAGTAGTTCTTCTAGGTTTTTGGTTGAGTTTTTGGTCTTGGTGACCAACTTCTTTGTACAACAAGGTCTCCATCCTCCTTTGTAAGTCTAGTGCATCTTGGAAAAATAAGGAAAAAGGATTCCTTTCTGTATCTAGACACCTGAGGGGAGTCACCTTACTTTTTTACAATTTTTTAAATGCATTTGACACATTTTGGAAGGCTCTTTGTGGTCGAGTTGGTAGAAGTTGCTCACATTGCCTTAACTAGTAAATTAGAAGTCAAAGCATGAGATTGGTTGTTTTCCAACATTTCTCTTTTCAAAAGATAGTTGCAAGAAGTTTGAGGGAGTTTTTAATACTTCAAATATGCCTCTCTTGGTTGAGGCAAGGTTGATTTTTATGTTTTGAAGAAGTTTCAATAAGAAGTTTGTTGTTTTTCCTGTGTTTTTCTGAAAAATTTGTTGATCCCATACTTGGTACGGACTGTATCTTCACTTTCATGCTCCAAGCCCATAATGGTTGGATAGGTAATTGAATAAGGTTTCCTTTGGCATTGGAGTGGTGAGATTTCATTGAGTATCAAGGGAGATATTCTAATTTCTCTATCAGGTGGTCTAAAAACCCTTAAAATCAGGGTTTTGGGTGAAAAATGTATATTTCTTCCATTCCCACATTGTAAAATTGCTAAATTTCAGTGGGATGGAAGATATAAGGATGTAATATCATTTCCTCAATGTTTTGGGGAATGAGAGGATCATTTTTGGAAGTTGTGCATGAATTTTGGCTTGACATCTCTATGTGGCAAGCATAATTGACAAGAAAAAAAATTGAGTTTTTTCTTGATTTTGAAGAATTTGTTTAAGAGGAAATTAGGAATGGTGGAAATAGGTGTGGAGAACTTATAGGAGTTTTAATTTGGGCTTTTGGGTGAAGGCGAGAGCCTAGATAGTCAAGACCTAGGTGTAGGTCTGTGAATTAGGCCTTTTGGAGCAGCGGTAGAAAGGGCCATTGTGAGTGATGTTTTGACAATCAAAACAAAGGGTTTTGGAACCTTGTAGGGGTCCATCTTAGGGGTCTAAATATATAGGTTTTGTGTCTTAATAGTCTTCCTTATTTTTTTTATTCTGACTGTCCTATCGAGCAAGGGTTGCAAGCCTTAAGAGAGAGTGAGGTCTAAGTCACCATAGTGATGGGTGTTTGTTGAAACCTAAATGATAGACAGTTGTTAAACCTTGTTTTGACTTAATGAGACATGATCCAAATGTTTTCAAGCTTTGTGAGTGGTATGAGTTGTGAACCCTACATGTGTGGGGTTGATCTCTTAAAGAATAGTGGATTTTAGGACTAATGAGAGTATTTGAGAGAAGCATTCAATGGAGTGACTTTGCCATTTGTGATTGTGAGTTTTCCTTCCCTGCCACTTTATATCATTTCTAAAGCTTATGCAAGCTATTTCCATGGTGTTTGTGGTGGTGGCAGGATTATTTAAAGTTTGTAAGTACCTTAAGCAATAAACCCTCCTTTGTAGGGCTTGATTTGTGCATAGAATAAGCTTAGTCAATAAACATGATGTGAGTAATGTCTTGGAAGTCAAATGAAATGATTGAGGTGTAAATGGTTGATTGTAGTATCTTGGTCTTGAGGAACCAATTGGTAAAAGTGAAAATTAGGTGAGTTTTTTAAGGAATTGAAAGATTTAGAGCTCTTTATTAGGTTTTTGCTTTGAATTGATATAAATTGATGATGACAAAGGTGTGTTAGGATCTGATGGATATAGGTTGTAACATGAAAGATTGGTTTTTGGCTATTTTTCCTAGGTAAAGAAAATTGAGTGGAAGGGTTCCTTCCTGAATGATGAAAGAGTGGATTGTTTAGTGACTCTAATTAGGTTTCTTGTGCACAGATCAGTCATTTTTGCTGATAAATAAGATGTTTGAAGCTTGAGGATGATAAGAAGTACTGAAAAGAGTTGGCTTGTTGTTTCCTTGTGGTTTGAAAATGAAACAATGTGATTTTTGATGAAAAGAGAGAAATTTTAGTTGCTTATTCAAGAGAGAAAAAGTAGAAGTTTGTGTTCTTGTAATTAGATTTTGAAATAAAAATTCCTTGTTTCTGAGTTTGCAGCATTACTCTGGATTGTTTTTTTTTTTGTGTTGGTAATTTAGGAACACCCAAAGTTAAATCATAGTGTGAATACATGTAAAGAGGAGTTAGTTTCCAATTTCAAGAGTTGGACTTGGTTAGTTTTAGGAAACAAAAGAATAATAGGAAGTTTTTAGTGCCTGATAAAGTCCTTTTAGAAGCAAGTTTGAGAGTGCAATAGGGTTTTTCTTCACTACTCCACCAATGTAGGTAAAGTAAATTGGTGTAGCAGGTTAATTCTAGGATGTTTTTCATGTTTTGATGATTGTAACTGTAGGGAAAAGCAAGAATACCATGGTGGAGTTGCTCCTACACTAGAAAATAGAGGATTTTCCTACACAAAGTGATGCTATAATCATGGGTCATGAATAAATAAAGCTTGCAGAGGCTTGGAAATGATGTAGAAGGTCTTGGAAGACATAAAAAATCATGTTCCAGGTGGTGTCTAGAGAAATAGAGGTTTGCAAGAGTATTTTTCACAAAACCCTACTTGATTTGTGTTTTTACACCCTATAAACAAGGGTTTATTGTATCAGAACATTTTCATGGTTTTAAATCCCTATAAATGGTGAAATATTGAGTTATAAGACATGATTGAAGACTATTTTAAGGTTTTGAGTGATTTGGAATGGTTTTGAAGGGGTCTCCTTTGTAAAATAGGCCTAATCTACTAGTCTTTCTTTAGAGGATAGTCTAAAATCTGATGATTTTCTTTATGTCAAACATCTAAGAACTTTGATATGTTGTGATGTGCTAGAAATTGTTTCTAAATGTGTATTGAGTTTTTTAATAAGATTTGAGATAGGAATGTAACTACTTTATTCAATGGTTGACTGACCTACTAGAGGATTATGATATTGTCTGATCGAAACAAAGATGTTTGTTTAAATAGTGGAAAGGATGATATTGAGTGCTTGGTTACTATCAAAATAATGATACAATTGATGTTACTAAATTTGGTTAAGGTGTATAAGACATGTTTGGTGACTTTGATGGTTGGATGGGTGAGTATTATGAAGCCTTTTGAGAAAATTGGTGATTAACCACAAGATGATAATCAAGATTCTGTTGTAGCAGGAGTTTGTAACATGTAAAGAGACTACTCTAGTCAAAATATGGTGAGTACAGTGCTTGATAATGGACTAATAACATCGAGGTATGGTTTAGTTGATTTGTTGCCTTGGTGAATAAATGAAACAATGAATTGTTCAAGTGTCAATAATTAGGTTTATGTTGTTTTTATGGTGGTTGAGAATGATGTGAATCTAATTGATTAAGTCAAAGTTTTCTTTAATATGGTTTTTTCTTTGAATGATTCAATTGGAATATTGATTAATGGAATGACGAATGATGGCCTATGGAATGGATAAGAGAATTTGAGTGGATTTTGGTTGAATGAAAAGTAGATTTATGATGAAATTATATTTGATCTTCTCTTGATTCTATTTGGGATTGAAATCCCTTGAATAAATGATGTTGATGGTGTTTGTTGGATGCTATGCATCAGATGTACCCCGATGATTGGGTTTTTTGATATGATGCTTTGCATCACTAACTACCTTGACTATGCTATTGCTTACTAAATTATGGTTTCATAGATTTTTTCCAAGCATCCATAGTTTGTCATGCTGGTGCACCTTTGCAAGAACATGCCTCCATGTGAAGTAATTGCATCATGCTACTTATGTTGACTTTCTAAACAACTATATTGTAAAATTAAAATTTTGTCATCTATCAACATCTAGTTATTAGTTATGGAATTTGAAGTAATGCTTTGAGTTTGAATGATGTGTAATGTAACGTAACCAACAATATGAATATAAACTACACAAATCTATTAAGTAGAATTCATTAGTTAAGTTCTCTTTATTCTATTACCTCCATGTATGTTTGAGTGAATCCACTGGAACTAGGAGGTGTTTGCTTGAAACTGCCAATATTAGCTTGTTCGACATCCAAAATGACATGTATTAAAATACCATTCATAAAACAATGCTATTAACATGTAATAAATTTATAATTGTTTACTAGTTACATACCCCACTGATAGGTGTACTGTAGAAATAAGTAGGTGGAGGAACGGTGTATCTAATCTCAACACTGTGACCTTGCAATTTTATTAAAATAATAAAACTAAATTAGTTAATCATGCATTTCAAAATTGAAATTTAATAAATTAAATTCATTGAACATGTTGAATTTTACCCGACTATCAATGCCATATCCATGATGCAAAATGTCAGCCATCCTCTCCATCCCCATAGCAGCATACATATCCTGTGTAGTAGCATATAGATCCTGCGTAGCAGCCTCCTGAGTGCTTGTGGGGTCATATGAACAATTTGGCCCACAAGATTGACACACATGGGTTTGAAGGCCACCACCCGAAGACTCCCCTGGATGGCACTGTACAATAGGGCTAGTATGATGGATGACACTCTAGGTCAAAGTGTTGATTGCCTACAATGTCTCTACGTTGACACTTTCCTTTTCAATGACAAGCATAACAATGTGCTCACGAGGCGGCCTAGCGAGAGGTCATCTCCCTTGTTGCGCAGGATCTGGCTATGCATCGGGCCTATTCTAAGCCACCCCTCACTCATATCAAAATAATTTTTGATTTGGTTCAATACAAACTCACGGTATAGTTTCCTAAGAAAATATTAGGGGACTTCACAATTATTGCATGATGGGTAATCAAAGAGCAAGTACCACCTATCATAAAAACGGTTCCTAATTTCTTGGTGGTGGAACCAATGAATAGGAAACCTTTTCGCATTGAGGCTAGGATTTTGATTTATTCTAGGGTCAATGAATAAAGAGCACAAATCACCTTTAGTAATTTTTAAATCTTTTACTTGGTTATATGATAGTTTATCTGCATAATATGCCCTAGCTGCCTGCCTCCTATCTTTCCATCCCGTTATTTGTTGGATTATTGAATCTACATTTTTTAACATCTATTTCATTGAATTTTCTAGTGTCATTCTTTCTTTGGTTGAAGCATTTGGATCACTCAACCTACTAATAAGATCCTCAATTTTTATTTTTATTTTCAATTTCACTCCTCAAATTTTGTTGAGTGCTAGGAGGGTGTTGAGTGACTGGTGGGGGAGGTTGATTTTGTTGAGGATTTTTTTGAGGAGGATTTTCTTGTTCTTGTTGTTGAGGATTTTCAGGATTTGCAGGATTATTTGCATTACCTAAAAATAAAAATAAAAATAATCAAATCTAATTTAAAACAAACAAAATCAACTTGAAACTAAGAAATTCAAAACAAATAGCAAACAATACTTACCTCCTACACCTCTTCATCATTGTGGTGCCATCTTTGGAAACAAAAAGCAACTATTGTTAATGAATTTTGTAGAATGCCTCCTCCTAGAATGCGAGTGTGAAATTGAGGGTTTTTGGCTGCGGGAATAGCAGAAAAACAGACAAGAGAAAATGAATAGCTTTCACTCTTTTTTTTGGCTTTTAAAATGACATAACGTGAGTGCATTATAACATGCTCATGTTATGTCATTTTCAAATTTTTTTTAAGTTGACCACAAAAGTGCAACTCAACTTCATGCACCTGCCCACCCATCATATCGCCACTTTTTGGCCCATTATGATCTTGCACATTCCCTTGAATTGAAAATATAATTGCATTGGGGAATATATGTTGTAATGGTCCAATAAGAATAGGACATGTGTACATTATGGCACAAAGCTTGTTTTCTCCTTCATTTTCTATAAGAAAAAAATTCAAGGTGAGATGTATAGGTTGGTTGTTGATTGATCACAGAGATAATTTTGTAATGAGAATACAAAGAACATTTTAGAGTTTTATCTTCGGTTTTGAATCCTATCAATATGGATGTCTTTTTCGATAAAAGTACTAGGAATTGAATAGAAAATGGTGCAAATCCAAAGACATTTCTCTCTTGGTGTACTCTTTTCATGAACTATTATTAAAATGATCAAGGATTGTTTTTTTACTCTTCATTGATTTACAATGGATATGTGGTTTTGTCCTTGCTTTCAATTCAAAGAATAAATGAAATTTATTAGATGAAGGTATAGGTTCATGTAATTAAAGTATAAGGATATTTATAAGAATTTTTGGTTTAGGATGCAATGTTGAAATGTTGTAATGCAATGTTGTCAAATTTTAATGTTGCTATGTATTAGTTTGTTGTCAAATTATATCTGTGTTGAGATAGACTCCCTTTCCTAAGTTAAGGCACTGATCTAAGTTTTGTATTCATGATATATCTTCTTGGTCATTTAGCAGCAAATCAAATTTATAAAAAATATTTCAAATGAATTGTAATTGTTATTATTTCATGTTAAGTTCTTTCATTCTCATGCTCTAAATATTGAGTGTTGCAAAGGAGTAGCTAGCTTCGAAAAATATTTCATTTATTGAGCTATTTTATGAGAATCCATATGTTATTTCCAATGTATCTAGTCATGAAGTGCATAAGTTCTTAGGTACATTGTGGGATCACCCTCCTGGGTCTTGTAGAGACTAAAGTGTAGGAGGAAAACATTGCTTATTTCACTCATTCGTTGGCCAATCCCTTAAGGTTGCTAAGGATTGAAACTGGCATTTCCATACACTTCTTTGAAGACCAACTTGGTTCTTAAAAAAAAAACCAACACTATCATCTACATGTTTGTATAGAATATGAACAAATATGGCCACCTACATTGAATTGTAATATTGAGATTGAATTTTCTCTTGTGGAGCAAGAGTATAGTTTTATGCAAAGTCAACCATTAATATTATAGTTCCAATTGAAAATATTTTTTTACATGTTGAAATTTTTATGCCAAGCTATTGAGAATATTGAGAGTGATTCACATATTTGGGTACAATATTATCTTTAAATTCTCCAATGAATGCATGGACACTAATTTTTTCTATGTTAACTCAACATTTTCCAAACTTTCCATCCTTTAATGAATATTCAACATTTTTTAATCTTTTCACATCCACTAATTGTTGTCCAAAATTATGTGAACTAATTCCATGCATACATTCTCCTAAAAATGAAATGTTGCCACATCTATTGCATTTCCTAGAAACACATGCTTTTAAATAAAATAAGTTTCCATTAGATGTTTCACAAAATAAAATTGCTATAAAATCCTTGATTGTTTGAGGTGGCATATTAATACCACATTCTTTGATTTTTTTTAGTATGTAATGTACAATATATATATCAAAAAATGTCATAATAATAATAAAATTTTACATGATTTTTACAAAAACAAGAGATTTTGTGTTTATTAATTTTCACATACCAAGGTTTACAGTTTTCAAATGATCTTTAACTTATGGTAATGTTTGGTAAGATTGAATCATCTAACTTTTTTTTGTAAAAATCAATTTGAGTTATATCTAATAGATGTTTTGGATGAGGGTCACAAATTTTTGACCACACTCTTAATTTTAAAAATTCTCTAACATTATATGATACCCTTGTTTTTATTGTGCCGCTATTTTTCAATTAAATATTTGATTTCGTTATTTAATTCTATGTCAGACCTTGGGAACCTACCACTAAAATTTCAACATTGGTTAATTGGATCATTTTCAATAATTTCTTTTCTTTTTTCCACTCTTATCAAAGTTCTAGGATTTATATTTATAAATTCACTAATCTTAATTAGCATTAAATTTTATTTGAAGTTGATTTATTAACTAAATAAGTTGTTATAGTTCATCATGCTACATTATTATCATTAGATCGACTCTTGTTTCCAATAGAAGCAATATCATTAGAAACACTAGATATAAATTATTTCATTAAATCATATTTCTTTTTTAGATTTTGAAAAAAGCATATTTTTTCATCACTTTTTGCATTTTCCACATTTTCATCAATTGCATCTTGAGTTGACATTGTAATCCTATACTATTTCTATAAAAAACATTGTATATGATCTATTTTCATGGGTTGTAATTTATCACCAAGAAGATTTACCAGGAAGGTTTTGATTAGAGGTAAAAAATGGGTTTTGAAGGGGCCCAAAACCCTTTACAAAAAGGAACAACTGACACAAAAAGGAAACATCAAGAAAAAACCATTAGCCCAATGACAACAGACCACCAGCCAAAAAATGGAACACAACATTACATATTGTTCAAAATTTCCATAGCTTCCATCTCACTGGTAGCAAGCTTTTGTCCCTTAACCCCAGTCTCAGACACCTCCAAACCTGAGGCCCCAACCTAATTTTTTAGTCTATTTCTAGTCCTAACCCTAGGCCCAACAATATTTACCTCAGATCTCAAAAAAGAACCTTTAGCAGAGCCCTTAGCAGCAACATAATCCTCCCCAGTCTGCTTACCCTTAGTAACCATATCATCAACAAACAAAATTTCCTCTCTTAATGGGGGGAAAAGCCATCGCAGAGTCTGACCTAGTTAGGACTTTAGGATCTTACCCACTCTTCATAACCATGTTCCAAATTTTGTAAATTTTCTCCTCAAGGGAGAACGTTCTAACCTCCATACTCTATTTCAGACTGATAGTTTCCTCCACCATAGTGTTAGCAATAGTATTAATACCAACCATTAAATTATCAATTTGGATTTGGATCATAGGATCCTCAGCCTTAAAATCAATGCTTGTAATGTGAACATTAGTCATATTAATCTCATGGAAAAACCATTTAAAAAGTTTAAAAATAACATTGGCACTATCACAGGCCGAGCTCAACACATCAATAAGATCCTCCCTATCAAAGTTTTCAATGCGCTTTCCCACAAAAAAATCCTCTTCAGAGGAACTCTCATGAAAATTTTCCTTAGCGGCTTCCTTACCTTTAACAACAATCACAAGAAACTTCATCCTACGAATGGAGTCAGTAATTTTCTCCACAACATCCAACCTCTTCTGAATCTGCTTCATGTCCTCTTTCTTAGCTCCAATAGCTTGATCACCATCCACAACTCTTTCCTTCTGCTTAGGCAAACCAATTACAAGGCTCGAAACATCCCCTCCATGGGAGCCACCAACCACAGAGAAAGGGGCATTCTTCAAAACCCTTCTCTTCTGACTTCCCTCCTTAGGATCCTGCACAAGTCTAGACGCAAGGGGAGGAGAGGAAGCTTCCCTATAAAGCTCATTTTTTTCTTTGTTTCCCTTTAAAGGAATAGTCACCTCCACATCATCACTACAAGTCATGTATCCCCTTTCCACGCTCAATTTCCTTTTCCCAGGTTTACCCTGAACAGGGGATATGGGGCCCTCCTCCAAAGAAGCATATGAATTAGGGACATAATCAACATCATCCTTGTCTAACTCAAAATATTTATTTAACAACAACCTCCTCTTCCTCATTTTTTCCCTTTCCTCACCAAACTCAGTATCATAACCCTCCCTAGCTTTAGCTTTCAGAGTAACCAGAGTCTTTTGGACATCATGAGCTTTAACATGTTCATATATTAACATAATCAGCCCCGCATGTAAAATAAGGTTTTTTGGGGTTCTTCCTATGCTCTTTAATCCCACAATCCATTGAGACCAACAAATAATAAGGAAAAGACACCCATTTTTTGTGCCTAAAATGATTAAGCAATGCAAACTTGTAATTGTTAATGGCTGTATACCTCCCTTCCAGAGAATCATACCTCATGATTTCTTTAACAACATCCCCCCAGAGAGCCTTCAAGGAAGTCCTAAGATACCCTCCACTCTTTTCCAGCTTCAAGTCATCACTCTCATTCTACTTGAAGAAAAGAGACATCACAACTAGTGACTCTTTTTTATCCCTGTACACCTTCACGCCCTTAATCGGAAGGCTAGTAATCTGAGCTATAAACTCCTCATCCACCTCAATTTACTTTCCACCCAACTCTAGGGTTCTCCCTTTCCAACCTTTCTCGACCAGGGTAGTAACCTGAGTATTATTTCCATGCAGTTTCTCCATGAAGGGAGTTAGGCCACCCTTCTCTAAAATCACCCACACTTCCTTTCTCTGCTTCGCAGTGTCACAAGATTTAGGCTTAGTGTGGTTTTTGTCCCCACCCATGACAATGGAAAATAGAAACAAAGAACTCAACAGGGGAAAGTAGTAGACACTACACAGGATCAAAAAATCCCATAGAAGACTTTGGAAACTAATGCAACAAACACCCACAAACTGTGCGAAGGAAACCACAGGACAACCAAACCATAATGAATTTGAACCCCATGCCATATGATAGCCTTTCCTCAAAATCATAACCATACCCTCCTTCCTAATGATATGCCACCACATGATGAAGGACGTGCATAAATTGCAGAATAAATTAACTTTCATTTATAACAATAGCCATGGTTTCATAAGGGAGGGGATCATTTCAATCCCAAACCTTACTATCTCTAACCGCAAAGTTAGCGAAAAGATCAGCTAACTTATTTACCTCTCTCAAAATATGAGAAATATAAACATTATCAAAGGATTTAATAGTTTCAATGGAATCCTTGATCAATGCCTCAATTTTTCAAGATAGAGGAGATAAATTCTTCAAATTATTAATAATGTTCACAGAATCACCTTCCAACCAAATCTTTCTATACCCTCTTCTCTAAGCCATAGCAAGACTATGATAGGCAGCCACTAGATTTACCAGGAAGGTTATCTGAGGCATTTATTTCAATTAAAAAAGACATTTTCATTTTCATCCACATATGGGATTTTGTTCTCATTTTGTGTTTCCATTTTTAATAGTATAGTTGATATCAATATTAGTATATCCAACTTCATTTAAATAACTAATATCGATATCATTAAAACATGGGTTTGAAGACATAACTAGAGTTGTTTGTATAGTCACTATTTCTACATCACTGATAGGTGGATTTGATGAAATATTTGGGTTTGTCTCTATAATCACATTTTCTTCCATATTCCCCATTTCCATATTTGCACCGTTTACATTCATCCAATCCTTCATGGTCTCCTCTTCAATATTCATGGAACTAAATGCTTCATTTTGTTTTTGAATCCTTATTCTATCTCTTTGTCGTTTTTCCTCCATCTCTTTATTTGGTTTGATTTGTTTAGGTTTCATGACCTTCCTATATTTTTTCTTTGTCTTTATTTTGATCTCAGGATTACCAAACCCTCTTGATGAATAGAACAAATGATTTTTAATCTATTTTCAAATTTCTACCTCCTTTAAATTTTGAAATACAACTAGATGTAGATCCTTTGTTCTATAAATTCTAAAGTATATATAAATGTGAATATATCAAAAATACCTATTTTTTATTCCTCTTGAGAAAAGTCCATGTACTTGATTCCACTCTAGAATAGTGAGCTTTTGATTGAATCATGTCAAAAATTGAATAGAATAGGACCTGTTAAGAGATTGCGCAAGAAAAAAATGAATAAAAAGTGCAAAAAATATCACTATCGATCTGTACTATAGAAAAATCAAGTTGTACAAATAAGGTGGTAAGTTATTTTTTTCCTAATTTGGAAATAATGCTTATAATACGAATGAGTACCTATTTTGAAATGAGTGCCCATTTTAAAATGGGTACCTATTTTAAAATGGGCACCCATTTTAAAACAAGTACATATTTTAGTTTACAATAAGTACCCATTCCATTTTAGAATGGGTACCTGTTCCTTTTCCTAACCTAGAAAATAAGGAATGGGTATTTGTTTTAAAGTGAGTACCCATTTTGATTTCAAAACAAGTACCTATTTAAAAAAAATGAATTCCCAATCCACCTTTTTATTTGGTTTTAAGCTCAATAAAGGCTTGGTAACCCAACCCTTAGCCCTGGAATTACAAGTGCAAGGTCATGGAAATGACAAGCGAAATAATTGACTTTGGCAATATGGATGATGGGTTTTTTTAGAAGCTAACATTTTATTTTTATTTTCAAAATTGTTTTTTGAAATTAAAACCCATTATAGATCATGATGCTTATTTTTCAAATATGTATTTTTTATGATTGAATTATTTTTTCTATTTTTTAATTAATTTTTAAGGAATCTAGTCCATAAAATTGAAATGTTAGTTTTTCATATTTTTTATTAACTTTTAATTTGTTAATTTTATTCTAAAAAAATCATATGGCATCAATCTACAAATAATTCTTTACAAAATTTATTTTCTTGCAAAAAATGATTAGTTTAGGTCAAATTATGGCATCAACACACAAGGGTAATACCAATTAGGGCCAATAAAAAATTAATAAAAAATATTTAGAAAATAATTATAAAAAAATTAGTCATTAATATTTAGTATAGTACACATATTTCCCTAAAAGGAATCAGAAAAATACTTTTATTTAGGTTAAAGCATGGTGTTCATACAAATGCATGGTATTGTCATAAAAAAGTGACTTTCAAAAAGTCATTTTTATACATTCCTGTTAAAATTAATTTTTATCATTTGGGTATTAAAATAAATTACATATTTAAAAACTAGACTCAAAATAATAAATTTTGTATTAGTGGAATCTTTTAAGATTGAATGTGTAAGTGCTTCAAATTTCCAGTTCAATTGTGACAAATTTTGAAATTAAAAAAAAAGCACTTCCACTTTTTCAACATTTTTTGGACCCAACTTCTTGTACTAATGAAAAAGGGGGTCACAAAAAAAACATCTTTTCTAAAATGACACACTCAAAAAATCAAAATAATGAAAGCAAAATATGTAACAAAGTCTCATGAATTCATCTAAAATTTGCAGCAAAAGGTCTACTCATTATGGAAATCTGAATACAATGTTATTTTTAGTCAACAATTGATTGATGGGAAGCAACATATTCCATTTAAATAATCTGAAAATGAACCAAAAACAAGCTACAACAAAAATCAAACTATGTTCTTCATGAGCTCCTCCAAATCTGCACTTTTCTCCTACAACTCTTCAAATTTTAACAATGGAGTCTTCTGTCTTTGATGGATACAACAACCCTTTCAATCCTACAAAAAATTCTTGAATAACTTCCTAATATATTCTATTCCCAACTCCCTCTCCTTCGAAACCTACATTGAACAATGAAAACCAAAAACATGCAAAACATGATTTTCCAAAACTCAAAAATTTGAATATTCCCTCCAATTGGGAATGCTACACCCACTTCTTGGGAATGAGTTGTCACCACTAAAGAAAAATCAATAAATTATTTTCATGCAAGTTTGTAACTCCTCCACAAACCGCACCCATATTTGTTTTTTCGTATTTTTCCAAAAATGCACCTACACTCCCACTACCTCCACTTGCCAACATTGCATAACAAAAGCGGCATTTATTTTATTAAATAAAATTATGCCAAACTTATTCAAATTATCCTACCAACATGAAATGCAAATTAAAACTCTAAAATTTGAATTATTTTTTGTTGATGCAATATTTCCAACCATCCATGGATGCTCATGTATCAAACACCCACGGTAGAAGAAAAGTGACCAGGCTATCACTTCTCAAGAGGATAACCAAGGTGAATAATATCATTTTCAGTTAACCAAGATGAGTCTTCTACAGGCCTCCCAATCCATTTTACCAAATAATCCATATATTGTTTCCTCCTTGTGCTCTTACTCACCATGTTGTCAAGAATTGTTTCTATCTTCTCCTTCTTCGAAGTAGGTGTTGGTGTATGTAACTATTCACCTTTTGTAATTTCATCATTTTCAGCATCATGAAACTTTTTTAGACTAGAAATATTTGAAATAGGTGAATTATTAAGTTCACTTGGAAACTCTACTTCATATAGGCATTACTAGAATAATGCTTACTTACAATTTTGCAAGGCCCAAACCTCTTCATGTTTAGCTTGTTGTAAGTACCAGCTAGAAACCCTTCTTTCCTAAAGTGCACCATCACCTCATCACCAACCTAAGACTTCTTATTTATCCTCTTCAAATCATCCTTATACTTATATTTAAAATTAATTTTATTGATGTGCTTTCTTACCTCTTCATGTATGTCCTTCATGTGATTAATAAACTCCTCTACTTCTAGACTTTTCTTTTCAATATTGTCAATCCTTTTTAAATCTGAAACAATTCTTGTGATACTATCATAAACTATTTGGAATGGATATTTACCTGTACTTCTATTCAATGAGTTTTTATATGTAAATTATGCTTGAGGTAGAATCAAATCCTACCCCTTTGGCTTGTCTCCAACTAGACACCTCAACAAATTTCCCAAGCTCCTATTTACCACCACTATTTTTCCATATATTTGAGGATGGTAAGCTGAGAAAAACTTAAAATCAATCCTTAGCTTCTTCCATAAGTTCCTCTAAAATTACTCCATAAACTTTATGTCTCTATCTGAAACAATGCTCTTTGGTAGACGATGTAAGTGCACCACTCCCCTAATAAACAATTATGCAACATATACAACATCATTAATTTTTTTACATGGAATAAAGTGATCCATCTTGGAAAATATATCTACCACTACAAATATGGAATCATGAGCTTGTTTTATCTTTGGAAAACCATGAACAAAATCTATACTAATCTCATCTCATGGCCTCTCAGGTATAGGAAATAGCTGATATAAACCAGTATTTTGACTAACACCTTTTGCCACTTCACATATACTACAACCTTGTACATATTTCTTTACATATTGTTGAAATTGAGGCCAATAACAACTCTCTCCAACAAGTGATATATTCTTATCAAAACCAAATTTCTTGCATGTCTTTCACTATGTTTATCTTTAACCAAATTCAATCTCATAGAACTTCTAGGAATAGGCAACTTATTACCTCTAAATAACATACCATCTTGTATTAAATAATCAAACCACTTGGTTCTATTTTCTACAATAGTCTCTTTACAATCCCTCCATGCTTCTCCAAAATCTCAATCCTCTTCATACAATTTCTTGAGTTCATCAAAACCAACAACTTCAACCCGCATTTCAATCAACAAATTATGTCTCCTACTCAAATAATTTTCAACTCTATTATACTTCCCATTTCTATGTTTCAAAATAAATTTACAACTATGTAAGAACTATACCCATTTCATATACATTTCACCCAACTTTGCTTAAATGTTCAAATATTGGAGTGCTTGATGATCAATAAACAAAACAAACTCCTTAGGCAAGATATAGTTTCTCCATTTCTCAAGTGCTTGAACAATAGCATAAAAATCTTTATCATAAACTAAATAATTTTTCTGAACATCATTTAACTTATCACTAAATTAAGTAATGGTTTTACCTTCTTGGCTTCAAAAATCCTCATTAGCATTACCACTTCCATCACTGTTAACTTGGAATACCTTACTGAAATCTAGAAGTACTAGAACAATTCGCTCTATCACTTTTTCCTTCAACACATCAAAACTCTTTGCTGCCCCTGTAGTCCACTTGAAATCCTTATTACTACCTCTCATAGTCTCAGTTAGTGGGGTGCATATACTATTGAATCCTATAATAATTTTTTTATAAAACTTGTTAATCCAAGAAATGATCTCACCTCTATTACACTTCTAGGTGTTGGCCATTCTAAAATAGATTTTACCTTTTTCGGGTGCATCTTGATGCCTTCTCTTGATACGTAAAAGCTCAATTATACCAATTCCCTCTTTACAAAGATGCACTTTTGAGGTTTTAAAAAAAAAATCATCTCTAAGCTTCTCAAAAGAAAGTCTAACATGCATCAAATTTTCTACTAGATTCTTACTAAATATTAAAATATCATCAAGTTAAACAATCACAAATCTTCTCAAGAACTCTTTCAATACCTCATTCATCAATCTTGTAAACATATTAGGTGCATTGGTTAGCCCAAATGGCATTATCAACCACTCATAAAAACCTTCCTTAGTCTTGAATGTCATCTTCCATTCATCTCCTTTCTTGATTTAGATTTGATGTTATCCACTCTTCAAATCAAATTTGGTGAAGTACTCTACTCCACTTAATCAATCCACGATATCATCCATCCTAAGTAATGGAAATCTAAATTTGATGGAAATCTTGTTTATGGCTCTTGAATCTATGTAGATTATCCATTCTCCTCCTTTCTTTGGTGCTAAAACATCATGCATTTCACATGGACTTAAACTTTCTTCGATCAAACCATTCCTCAACAAATATGCAACTTGTCTGTTGATCTCTTCACTCTTTGTAGGTGACATTCTATGGGTTTTCTTGTTTGGAAAACCCATCCTTGGTATCAAATAAATTTTATTACTAATTTTCCTCATTGGTGGAAGTCCTTCTAGTAGATTATTTGAAACAATATATATAAACTCCTACAACAAATTTGAAATCTCCACAAGAACATCTTCCACATTTTCACTATTAGTCTTAGGAATCAAAGCAAAAAAAACTATCTAATGTCTCATACCATCTAATAATTTACTTGTATCCACTAAAAAACCTCTTGCATTACCATAAACTTGAACAAAATCTTCTTTCAAAGGTTTCAATTTATGTTTCACTCCATCTTTAGTTATTTTATATGCATTAGCACAACCATCATGTGTTGCCTTCTTATCATATTTCTAAGGCCTTCCTAAAAAAATATGACATGCATTTGTAGGAATTATATCACATAATATTTCATCAAAATAACCTACTATTTTAAATTTTACCAAGCATTGTTCCCTAACTAAAATATTTTTATTTTCTTGCACCCATGCTATTCAGTATGGGTTTAGGTGTGTCTTCCTTTCTAGCTTTATTTTTCTCACCATTTCTTTAGATACAAGGTTGTTTGTGCTTCCACTATCTATGATGAAATTACAAGCCTTCCCTTCACATTTTCATCTTGTCTTGAATAATTTCTTTCTTTGAGTTGGTCCATTTTATTTATTCAACAACACTCTTCTTGTCATCAGGACTTCACCTCCTTTTGCTTCTTCTAAATATAACGAGTGCACATATTCTTCATTGATGATTTTTGATCTATTCTTATTTTTTTGATCTTCTTCTTAGTCTTTCCTCTTGATGAGGATAGTAATTTTCTCTGTGAACCTCTTCTCAACACTTAAAACAAAGGAACTTTGAAGGTTCCTCTTCCAAATCCTCTACCTAATCTTCCTCCACCTCTTGGATTATGTTCTGTAGGACCATATGAGTCATCATACCTCTGAGTTTTATTTCTTCCCTAGCCTTCATTTTTCTATTTTTTATGATTTCTATCATCACTCTTGTAAGATCTTCCTCCAGTCCTTCCTCCACGACCCCTTTCTCTTTGCTTAATTTCATATCTTTTATTCATTCTATCCCCAATTTTTAAGACAATTTGATAGGAATCTTCCATTATGAAAAATCTCACCAAAGTCATCTCCTCTTGTATGCTTGGCCTAAAAAAAATAATATATCTTACAACCTTCTCCTTAGTTTCTTATAATTATTGTGTGTTGGTTCTTTAATTTCCTTCATCTATGGGCACTATGTGCTCACTATGTAACCTTGGCTTCCCGTTTCTTGAGTTTCACTTTTGTTGTTGTGTTACCTTTCTTGCGGTGTCAATGGATTGAAGAAATGGACCCGGACCCTGTATGCTCTTCTGTCGGGGATGCTCTATGGACCCTTGAGTTTTAGTGTGATGTGTTTCTTGGTGATGTGTTATGTGTGTGAATATGTCAAGTTTGTGTGGAATTTGCGATTTTGTTGTCCTTGAATGGTGAATTATGTTTCCTTGAATCTGTGAAGGTGTAAAATTTTTCCCTTTTTATTGAAATTGATGTGAGATTTGGTGTTGAATAATGGTTAACGTGGAGTTCTTTGGGTGAAAATTATGAGTTTTAACGAAAATATGAGGTTTTGTGGATGATTATTCTATGATTTTTAGCAGAATATAGTATCTTGAAGTTAAAATGCAACTTGAATTATTGGTACTAATGTGCAATGTTCTATGTTAGCTTTTGATTTATACGAGCTTGGCTTCGGAAAGCATAGTGACGAAGGTAATGTAATTATAATGTCAAGTAGTAATTCATGGTGATATAGTAGATGGATTTGGTTTATGGTTAGCATCCTTATGAGAATATTGTTTAACTAGTAAGAAGCAAACTATTTACGAGTTATTAGAATGGTTTTGACTATTATGTGTGGTTAGTGGGAGGGACAGTGTGGTATCACTCGCTCGCGAGTGCCCTACTATGCTGGGATTTCCTCTCACGATGTATTTGTGATATATATGTATTGTGCACAACGTTTGTTTTCATGCAGGATTGCAGGAATTAAGTCTCGATTCCACCTGCATTGTCAGGACTGGGCGAGCATCATAAACACCCAATGGGCTTGACGTTGAACATAGGAGCTGACAAGAAAGTTTCCTCGACTTAGTTTGTCCACTCTGTCCTAGTGTTTGGAAAATTAGTTTGGTTGCAACCCCGTTACTATTATCATTTTGGTATCATTTCCTTATTTTGGTTTGTTTAATTTTCGTTTCTTACTTGATGATGTTTAATTGATGATTTGACTTGTGGTGTTGATGTGCATATGTTTTTGTTTGTACTTGAGCTCAACTTCCAGGAGTAAGTTGAAGCCTAGGGGGGGAGGATGTAGTGCCCTCTGTTTCGGTCGTCGTTGATGTTAAGTAAGTTGTTGTTGGTAATGTCATGATGATGTGGTGATTTTATTATTTAATTTAATTTTAAGGTTATGAGGTAACATTAATAATATGTTTGGATTTGATTAATAAAATTAATTTAATTATAAGGTTACGTGTTTCATTTGGAATTAAATAAATAATTAGATTCAATAATAAACGTCAATTTAATTATCGTTGGGAGTTAGTTATTTAAAATAATCAGATTAAATGAGGAAAGGTAATTATCATTTAATGATTAAATTCAATTAATAAATTTAAAAGTGATAAAATATTAAAGAGGATTAAATATTAAAATTAAACTTAAGTTTAAATAAATTACGGTAAAAATATTTATTCAATTATATTTTAATTAAAAGTTAAATATTTATGAAAATTTGTTTTAGTTAAAATTTAGAGTTAAGTGGAAGTAATTTAAAACAAAAGAAGTTATTGGTTGAAATTAAATAAATAAATATATAAAGTAATGATTAATTAAAGTGGGTAAATAAAAATTAGTTTTTTTTTTGAAAATCTTTTACGGAGGAGAAAGAGGAGTTAGGGCGGTTGAACGGAGAATTTGGTATTTTATTTAAGAGGAGGCAAGAAAAAATTTAGGGGAATTCTACACTGACGAAGGGTTTGAAGATGCGGCAAAAGTTTTAGGCGTAATTGCTGGCTGATCCATCCTTCAACCTCAATAAATTACTGCTCTTGTCTGGAAGGGATCGAGGAAAGAGATTGGCTGTAAACAATTCAACATGGAATCCTTCCAACACAGATAATTCAATTTTTGCATATCCCCTCTGCCTGCACACGAGCATCCTACCATTACAAGGTGCACATTATAATTATTATTTTTATATACGTATAATCTAGTAAAAGCTTTATTGTATGTGCTTTTAATACCAACCCTAGTTTGTAATTGTGTAGAAACCCTAGTGATTTGTAAACTAGTGCCACCAAGTAGAACAGTTAATAAAATCAACATAAATTTATGTTTACAGAAATTGATGTCAAAACAGAAGAAAATAAAATAAAATAAATTTAAATAAAATTTGAGTAATAATGATAATAATTACCATCCATTGAGAGTCATAGTTAAGTTGTGATATAAAGAAAATAAAATTAACTTAACAAGTTAAAGATTAATCTAATTTTAACCTATAAAGATTTATTGTTTTAATAAATCTAATATTATTTCTCCTGCGCATAAGTCACGTATTTGCAATCTCCCCAAAACTATAGGCAAAATTATCACAGCTGCAACGTTGGACTTGCAAAAGTGTAGTAAATTAAATAGTTCCTCTGAAACCCTTGGCAGCCTGTCACTGTTACAACAATTAGAGTTGAAACATTGTCCAGAATTAAATAGCCTCTCTGATTTCTTTGTCAACCTGTCTGAGTTATGGCATTTGAATTCCCAACTGCATATATGAGTGACTTTTTATTTATTTTGAATTTATACCTTTTTGATTATTATTCTTTTATATGCGTATGGTTATATAAACAAGTATAGATACATAATTAGGTTAAAAGATTTGAGTGAAGGTAGTCTTTTATATTTAGAATTTATGAGGATATTTCAATATATAAGTAGATTTGTATGATGAGTATTATTCAAAAGAAAATGGTTCGTATTTATATAATATGTTTATAAAACATGAATAATTTCTTTAATTGTTTTGTTTATGATTTTATCGTGGTGTAAAAGTAAAATATGAATCGAGTGTAATTTTATTTTATGGTAAGTGAAGTAATAAAAGGTGATAAAGAATTTTAAATTAGATAGTTGATTTGTAAATAAAGTATTGAATTTGCTTTAGAAAATAAAAGAATTGGGTAAATAATTAAAGTGAAAATGGTTATTTCGCTAAGTTGTTTAGTAAAATATTATTTAACAAAGGATTTTAACCGAATAAACATTATTGAAATAGGTATTTAATTTTGTTGTAGATAAATGAACTGTGTTTAGTTAAAGTAAATCGATTTATATAGTTAATTAAGTTTTAGGGTTCACTAAAGGAGATAAGTGATTCTACATTTACGTAGTTTCTTTTACTGGAAGGTTAAATGATAAAGTTATTTTAAGTGAGGATAAATCCCAGGTTCATAGGTTAATTAATTTAAATGATACTGATTAAAATGTTAAATGGTTTTAATTACTTTTTTGTTATCTAATGAGTCTGTGAATAATAATTATTTATCAAACTACTATGTGAAATAATTTATTAGGGCCATCACCATAGTATTATAATAAAGTTGTAAATTATAGAATTGTCATCTTAGTATTATATTTTAAAGTTATAATTAGAATTCGTATTAAACTTGATGGAGTTGGTTATCTTATAAATGATATAGTTATTTTAAATATAATTATTTGTAGTAAATACTCTCTTAATTAAATTAAGTGGATATATTAAAATAAGTGGTAAAAACGTTGAAATAATGCTTTAATTAAAGGAAGGTCTTTATGGTTATAATGTGTGAGTAAATGTGTTTTAAACAAAGTGTTTTGATTATTGGTTTAAGTGTGTTTTAAGATGGGTGTTATTTGTGGGATATTTATGGAGATGTCTCAATGGCTTGTTCATTGTAAGTGTTTTAAGATAGTGTTCTTCAAGGTTGATGTGTTTGATGGTTTCCTTGTATGGAATTATTCCTTAAGACTTTGTAATTAATGTGTTTATATTCAAAAAATGATTTATTTATAGGAGTTAGAAAATTAGAATTATTAGGTAGTTAAGTTAGGTATTATGTTATTGAGTAGGTTAGTAAAGTGATTAGAGAGAG
Organism: Sequoia sempervirens; assembly: GCA_007258455.2. NCBI lineage: Eukaryota > Viridiplantae > Streptophyta > Pinopsida > Cupressales > Cupressaceae > Sequoia > Sequoia sempervirens. Next base: position 15,615 of record VDFB02006277.1, on the reverse strand, counting down.
AGTTTCCTTATGTTAATAATTTGGGTAACATTGATAGATTAGTTTATTCTCAATTTGATTAGTTTCAAGTGGGATAGTTAACTTAGAAATAATGAAAAGTAGAGTTTTGTATGTAGATAATATTGGCGATAAGGATTATTTCTGTTTAGGTGGGAGAATTGATTTATAAGATAAATGGAAGTAAATAAATTTGAAAACTTTAAATAGTTGGGTATTACGACAAAGGCTAGTGAATGATTGTTGATTCGATAAATGTTTTGATTAATTATATTTAGTTAAACAAAGGGTTTATGTAAATGAATAAAATTAGATGATCTTTTCTAAGTCAATTTCCCTCATATTCTTTTAATAGTTGTTTTGTGGGATTTCTATAAGAACAGTTCTAGAAAATACTTGTGATTGATATTAGGATCAAATTGTTGGTTTGAGTGGGTTGATCTTCAAAGGGAGATTGTTGTTATAATGTGTAAATGGGAATATAATTGTGTTTGAAAGAGTATACTTGTGAATAGTGTCTTACGACTTAAACCATTAGATTTTATTTTCACTTCGCAATATTGTGCTATCCTTAAATGTTGGAAATGATTGATCTTTAAACTAATGTTCTTTTTAAAATGTTTCAAGTTACTTCTTATTGAATGAATGGATATATTATTAGAATGTGTGGTTTTATGGATTCTTTCAATGTGACTTTTCCTGAGTTGATTTTTGAGTTGGAGTTTTTCTCTCATTTTATTTATGTTGCTATTCGTTGGGAACCAGTATGTGTTCTTTTGTTCTTTACCTAAGTGGCAAATTGGTTAATGTTATCTTTGTCATGATTGGTGGTTCTGCTTGAGTTGTTAATGAGTCAAATGGAAAAGCTCTTTGAATTATGGGTATTCCGAGAGGAGAAAATAGAGGTTTCCCTTGGATGTCCGATTTAGTTCGTATTGAAGTTGTTGATGTTGTTTAAGGGAGTTGTTGATCTTATTTTGATGTATTCTCTCATCATAATTGAATTGAAAATAGTTCTTCAAGGTTTTGCTTTTATTGTTGTCAGATTTTCATGGGGAAACCCTAGTGTAACTTTATGGGAATCTTCCAGAGGTTTATTTTACTATTGGTTAGTGTTCCTCCTTTTATGTGCCCTTGTTGTGGCAAGTGTTTTGGTTTCATGTTTTTGAAAAGGGTTGTACATGAATCGTTGAGATTTTGATTATGTATTTATGGCAAGATGGGTGATGCCTTGCATGCTTCTCTGTTGTGATCTACTGTACTTGTTATGTTGTACAACCCTTGGATTTGGTTTTTTATGTTTTGAGTGTCTAGAGTGGGAGTGGCTCTAAGTGGGTGGTCGGCGCACAAAGGGGCGCCAGGATAGCCCTCGTTAGAGTGAAATTAATAAGTGATAATTTAAATAATTAACTAGGGGGTGGGTAGAATCACATTAAAAAGATAATTGATGCCTCTTCCGCCTTTGAGTGCTACCACAGACTAAAGGGGATTGAGAAGGCCGTGGTTGGCATGTTCGTTGCCTTGTCTTCGCGAAGGGTAACGGATCCGCATGAGCAACCCTATGGGGCGGCGCCTTGAAATAGGTAGTCTGGATAACCATAGATGGAGGCGGCTCCTAGCGCTCGGTTTTAGTCTGGATAATTCGTCAGTAGACGGAGGCGGCGCCTTGCGTTAGTAGTAGTCTGGATAATCCATGTAAGCCATGCGATGACACTCTCCTCTAACACTCCTTATTATGTTGCTTCTTTGGAAATCCTCTGGAAGTGGTTCTTTGTCTTGAATTGATGAAACATAGTTGTTTTGAATTGATTTATGGTTTTACCCTAATTGATCTTTGGTGTATTTTGTGGTATTGTATTTAATCTTGTTGATGTTTGGGTTTTAACCTTGTACTCTTATGGTACTGTGATATGATGTTATCGTGTTGATTAATGATCATCCTTTGGTTATTTGCTTGCTGGTTATTGCTTTGATTTTTGTGATGAGATTTATGACTCTTGGATGTGGTTGATTATGTCATCGTATTTCCTGAGTGTTATGATACTTTTGTATGACGCTGAGTCTTGTGGTTCTTTGTTGGATGTTCTTGGTTGAGGTCTCTTTCTTGTTAGCTCCTAGCACGGGGGGTGGGTCTTCGGACTCACATGGTCGGGTGGAACGTGCTAAGCACCCCATTGGGTCCCCAGTCGAGGATCGAGAGGTGCGGATTGGTGCCGTTGCAGCGACTTCAGAGTTGTATCTGTCTTGAAGCCAGTTTTGATACTTGTATTTCTCTAACTATTTGTATCATGTTATCTTGTTGTATGGTTTCCGTTCATGATTGGAAACACTTTTGTATCATTGTACTTCTTAAACATTGTACTGTAATGAAATGTTAAACTTGGTGTGGATATTGACCATGGTAGTTGTTATTTAATGTGTTAGGATGATCATGCATATGAGGTATTTGCGTATTCAGATGGTTTCTTATCATTGATCATCATGTATGTGTTATATTTGTTATTGTTTACTTTATATCTTTGGATTCTATTCTTTATTGATGTTGTATGGATCTAAGTTGCGTAATGACTCTTCGTGTACCCCAAAGGATGTTTGTGTTAGTGAGTTTACTTAAATGAAATTCATGTTATGACTTAATGTGTATTACATGTAAGTTATGTTTATTTAAAAAAAAAAACAAAAATTTGCTATAATTATTGTGTTGTTGTCCTTTGGGTTGGCGCTACATAGTCCACTAGAATGAACTGTATTTTCATCTTCTCCACCATTTTGTCCCACTTTATGATTTTATCTTTTCCTCTTCTTCATCTTTCCAAGTGAATTTTTGTCCACCAAATTGAAGCATGTCCCTTTATTCTATTTTTTACATACCTCACTCTTTTAGAGTCCTCAATTTCTTCAAACTCAAAGGAATCTTCTATGTCATTGATCTAATCCACTAAATATTTTGTATTCAAGTTTACACTAAATATAGGAACATAAATTTTTTCTCTTTCCTATCCATGATAGGACAACCAACAATCATTCATTGGCAACTACTATTGTCACTAGTACAAAAATAGCAATGTATGACTAAATAAACTACTAAAAATTGCATATAAATGACTAATTTTTGTCACATGACCATTAGTAGTTTATTGTCAATCATTTATAACACGACCAAATTTATGACTAAACTATTTTAGTCATTTATTTAGTCACTGATTTGGTCATTGATTTAGTCATTGATTTAGTCATTGATTTAGTTGTTAATTTAGTCATTGATTGTTAACTGGTCATTTATTTAGTTATGGAAGTGATTTATTTAGTCATATATTTATTAATTAATTTAGTCATATATTTAGTCATTACTTTATTCATATATTTAGTCATTAATTTAGTCATTACTTTAGTCATTAATTTAGTCATTTTTATTTACTAGTTTCCATTAATAAAAAATATTACTTATCAACTATCTAAAATATTTTCATAATAAAACAACATTGAGAAGGTAAAAATAACTTATCTTATTAATTAAAAAGATATTACATTCAGTTGTGTAAGCTTGAAAATGGTGTTACAATTTTCTTTCCCAACATGAAAGAATTGGAAAGATTACAATACATTGCTAAGAGAAAAAAGAACTAGCTAAAATGTACTCCAAAACCTTTCCTTTATGTTGTTCAATAGCTTACAAAGGAATAGGAACATGACTGTTCTTTTATATCATAAACTATAGTCCCTTACCCTTGTAATTCTTTTTGATCCTCTAACTATCATTTGTGCATGACTGTTCTTTTATATCATAACCTATAGTCCCTTACCCTTGTAATGCATAAGTACATGGTACATCTTTGCAAAGGAACTTTCAATCTATGATTGTGATAAAGCTCCAATCATCTATATGCTACCCTTATTTTGATTACTATCATCCTATGACCATGTTAACTGTTAATTCATTGTTTCTCTTACCATTGAACCGCCCCTTAAAAAATTTGATCATTTACCTCTTCATATTCATATCTTGCTAGTTTCTTTATCACCAATCATCTTACCTTTATTATCTTGGATCCATCAACACGATATCTAACTCGCTTGCTAACAATCTTTGCAGGATAGATAACATCTTCCAAGGTGGCTTCATGGACAACAGTCAATGTTTGATTGTGGGGTTGAACTGCTTGTTAGGTACCCAATCCACAAGCATAGAGCAGAACCCTAGGAAAATCCAAGTTGGACACAGAAAAAGATTAGTACATAGTCTAGGTCGATCATAGTTTGACCAAGGTTCCCGCTAAACCCAATAATTTCCCAAAAATTAAAAAGAAACAGTAACCAAGATCCCAAAAGAATGGTAATGAAGGTAAAAATATTATTTGAAATTACATGATATATAATAGTTACTATATTCTCTATTGCAAATAGGGGAAAAAGAGATGTCAACTACCAAAAAATGAATGATATTTGAGGTTATACTATAAATAGAAGCACATATCCAAAAGATACTAACCTAGAACTATTGGGAATAAGCTGATCCAAAACCATTTGAATTGTAATTAGATCAAACATGGAAGGAAAAGATGATGCCACCAACTAGTCTTCAATTGGATACAACTAAGAATTGAACAATTCCAATGAGGATTAGAATTTGTTAGGAATTTAGAAGGAATTATGCTTTTCAAAATGTTTAAATCCTAAAGAAACCTAATGATACTGACATAAAATATTACCTCAAATTTTCTAATTAATACAATTAGAAAGGAATAATATCTACCTTTTTGGGGGTGGTAGAGAGAGGACAATATGAGACAATACAAAAAAATATAGAAAAAAAAAATTATGATAAAATAATTTAATATTACATAAATCAAGCACAAGCTAAAAGATGAAACTATAACTAGATTATTTTTATTTTCATGTGTTTTTTTGGAGAGCATGATCTGTTTCTTTTGTGAAATCATGGGGACACTCACAAAGGTTATGTTGGAGACGTTAATGGAACTCTATAAAATAAAATTATAATTCCTAGAGTTTCTTCCTTTTAGATGATTTCAGCAGAAAATAAGGATGGTAGGGATGGTTTACAATATCTAAAGTTCAAATCAGTTGTTGCTACCAAGATATTGGAAGTTTTTAAATGGTACTCCAAATAAATTCACAATAAATGACATTTTCTCGACTATGTAAAATGATAAATCACATCTACTGTGAAGATTGGCAGCCTCATGCATATCATCATGACATCTAAATCCTTTCAAATTCCTACTATCCATATTTTTATGGTACCCTTGATTTATCAACTTCTTGTTTTGATTGAAAAATAAAACAAACATGTTTCAAATGGAATTATATTAAATGATACAAAAAAAGTAGAATTATTACAGTTTGTTAGAGGCCTTGACAACAATGATTACTTTAAGGGATTTTGTTAAGAGGTTCTTTACAATACATGATAGATATTACTTCACAAGAATGATCAAGCAATGTTGTTAAATGAATCAAAATGAACAAGACTGTAATAATCAAACTAGGGAAGCCAAATATATATATTATTTGATACAAACTATATTTGCATAGTAGGGAAGCCAAAAATATATAGTTTCAATAATTAAAACTAGTCAGAACTCAAACAAAAGTAAGCATATATGTCTGTACTTAATGTTTTTTGTTTTAATGAAGCTAAGTTTCATGAATCTTTGAAATGGGTATAGTTTTTGATACAAGAATGCTATCTCAAAGATGAGCCCTCAAAGCACATAGAGATGAAAAAACACCATAGGAGAATGCTAATTTAAACATAAGAAAAAAGAAGAGCTCAATGAACTTAAAGAAGAGTGTACATAATATGGGTTTGCGACTTAGCGTGACAGGCCATACATTCTTTGCAACCATTTGATATACATTTGCAAAATGTACTTGTGAGTCTTCACAATGTACCTTTGGACTCTAAGAGAAAATATAAGTATTAATGGCATACTATTCCTAAGTAATCTACAAAGTTACAACCATGGTATTTCTATACTATTCTCATAAGCAACAAGAAAACCAAAAATAAAGATAAGTGCAACATACCTTCCATTTTGGCCTAGTTTCTATTTCAGATACCACCTCTCCAAAAAGGATGCAATCTCAGCTAGCATGATTTCACAAACTTGTAAGTGTTAATGGCCTAAAGCTAAAATAGAATCTTTCTAGAGAAGGCATAAAAATATTGTCAATACAGAAAGTTGAAAAATATTTCAAGAGTTTCATGGAGCACCTATATATAACCAACAATCATATCTAGAAAATTATTATATAAAAAAACTTAATTTTACCTAAAATGAGTGTTAAGTATATATGATGGCAGGAGAGCATCAAATTTTATTTATACCTATAGGAAAAATTAATTCCAAAGTAGTTTATGATGACCCTATAAATCATGCAAATTCCAATATCAATCAAGAATTCAGTTCTTTAAACTAGAAGGTGAATGAATAATTCCATAGATTTTTTAATGAATGGCTAGACATTACAACTAGGATAGAGCCATATAAAACTAGGTTTGATATTTTCACTATTGACCCTTCTCTTGGGCTCGAAAGCCACTCTCTTTTGGCCTTTCCTCCTCCCCCATCCATAGTTGATGTTATTTTTCTAGTGAATCGATTGAATTTCCCCTCCAAGTTTTCTAGTTAGATTCAGGGTATGTGCAAGATCGTGATGGGCTAAAAAGTGGTGATATGATGGGTATGTGTAGGGTCTGTGGCTGACAACTTTTTTTTTACCCAAAATTGATGAAACAAAAAGGGTTTTTAGAGGATATTCTCAGCTTTCCACCAATATAATTTATTCTTTACTTTGAATTTAATAAATAATTATTATTCATTTTTTATTTGAATTATGACTAAAGTCCTAATTGATAGGTTGATTGAAAAAATCTATAGCTTTCAAATGGTATCACATTTTTTTCGAAACATGCATCAAATTCTATGCTTTGCATACTATAGGATAAAAAAGAATTTCATGAATTTTTTGACCAAGTTAAGGTGGTTAGACAACAAGTTTTATATTTTTAAAATTTGTAATAAAAAATTCACAATTAATTATTTACTTGGAAACAAATTACAAAAAATATGCATCACATTGGGACACGAGTCCTCTCTTATATAAAATCTTATAAACAAAATATTATCATTTTATTGTGGTTAGGGTGGTAAGAAAAAAACCTACTTCTTATTTTTTCCCTGAAATTTAAGTGCTACTACATTGAAATTTCAAATTTTCACCAAATAGATTTTTTTTAAAAAGAAACCTAGTAGTTTAGAAACTACATTCAATTTTCTATAGATTCTATTCTTACATATTTTTGAAATAATATAGATAAATTATTCAAATTTTACATGTCAAGTTGCCTAACTTTGATTTTTTTGAATTTTTTGCCACTTAAGGGACTACTTTTTCCATGATGATCCCGCACATACCCTTAACTTATCAGTGACAATAAAAATGTTTCTACAATATGCTTATTCATCTTTTTTTTTATATATACATGAATAGAAAAAAGAGGAATAAACATAAGTAGAAACAACCAAATGGATGCATATGCATGGATGAAGGGTAATATGCATTGAATCAATAATACAACTAAAGTTATTTCTACTTACTATTTTCCCTTCAAAATCAACTCTTAGTGAAGGAAAAATCAATTGCAAAGCCACCATACTCACTATCGTCTAGTGGGAAGGAACATGCAAACATGGCATACATTTTCCATTGATCAAGCTTGTTCTCAATATCGTGTGACTGCATTACCTTTCCACCCAAATCTAATGGAGTTATTTTCTAAGACGTTGTGTCACCTCCAACCTGTAAAAGTTGACAAAGGATTTTAGTTATTCAATGCATGACAATATTATTATTTTCTTGATCATAAATTACAAAAATTAACTAGCTTGCTATTTTGACTCGAGTTTCCTAGTACAATAAGAGATGCTTTCCACACACCAAATTCCATATAACAAAGAATAATAATCATTACTAGTTCTAGGCTCATCCATTAGGGCAGAAAAGGTATAGAATGAAGAGAACATGTGTGGTGAGTCTATGATGAATTTGATTGCACCTAAAAGACTACATTTCAGACCCTATAAAAGGTGAACAAGTGGTAGAAAAAGAAGAGTAGGTCATTGGGAGATATTAGGAATTGAAGATGATCAAAGTAGTTAAGAAGTTTTGGGACTTTGAGAAAATCGGTATTACAGTGAAGACAATCATTCTTTTAAGTTTCATCTATTTGTCATAGATATCATGTCGAATGCTCATTTATTAATCAATCAGAATAGATGTCGCATCTATAATTTCAAGTTTGCATGTATAATTTCAAAAGACTACTTGATGTTTAATTTGTGTTCTTGATGTATTTCATATTTTTATATGTCAAATGTTTTTAAGATTTTATGGATGCAATTACCCTCATCACTGACATTTTTTTTCTAAATGTTGCACTCTAATCCAATCCTACAAACAAAACCATGATCTATGTTGATTGCATCATCAAACCAAAATGCATGACACAATTAGGTAGATTACGTATGATATAAAAAAGTAGACAAAACAAAGTTAATGCAAGAATTTGTAAAGTAAATTTCATATAGATAGCTTTGTTTCTATTAATCTTATATGCATAGATACTAGGTTTAGAAAATGTGATTCATTTAGGAGGTTGAAAAAATTGTACAAAAAAAATAATTAAAAAAATTGCTAAAGTTTCCATTAGAATCGAAAAGCCTTGAACAAATCAAACAAATTTGGCTAGTCCAAAAAGCCCTGCCATATTTGATAACTATCCTTATATGTGTGCTAGAATTTTTTACAGTTTTTGGAATCACAACTTTGCTTACCTTCATAATAAGATATAATTTATTTGGATTAAATCTTCTAATCACAAGGGTAAAGAATACAAAAGAAGAATTAAAAAATGCAACTTTAGGTATAAAATAGAATATTCACTAAATGAGAACATTCCCTAAAAAAGAAAAGGAATTTAGATATTTAAGAAATCTACTAAGACCAACAACAAACACTCTTACCTTGCTTCCTACATAGTATTGGGACATAGTTCTGTAGCATACTACACAAGCTCACTTAGACGACGAGCCTAATGGATCTTGTCATGACTTTCCAAAATGGATTGAAAAGTGTGATAAAATGGAACTGCATTTGATTCTTGTCTTAGATCATACCAATGGCCAAAATCCTAATAATAGTGTTGAACAATATCATCCTAGGGCAGTATGTAAAAGAAAGATGCAAGGAAATGAAAATACATTTTAAGAAGTAAATGACAACGTAATAAAATACAAAGTGGTGTCCACACTATCTATAAGCTATTTTTAGGAGATGCACTATTTCTTTAGTTAAGCATTAAAGGAAACATATAAGCACAAAGGAAACCATGGAAACTCACCCATGTCTCTTCCAACACGTCTATCACAAATGATGGTTCTAATTCATTCCTCGATTTCTTAACACCATTTTCACTAGGAAAATATTCTCTTATATCTACTTATTGTTGTGGAATAGATGAAAAAAGAATCATTTATCTACCACCATAGTTAAAAGTTAGCAATTTCATTTGGTTTGTTAAACAAAAGTTTAAAACTAGAGAAAATGTTTGGCCTATGGAAAACAAAATCACATAACCTATAGGCCTAGGAAACATCTCAAGCACACCTAAGCAAATAGTTCTAGCAAGTATCTTACCTAATATTAGTTTTATAACACAAGATTAGAGGCTTCAACGACATGGCCTTTAGTGATGCCTTGGTATTTTCTTTTGCTGAAGTAGATTGAGGCCTCAAAAATTAGGTCTTCTCTCTCTCAGATTTCTTCTATCTATGTTTACTCATTGATATATTGATGATCTTTTATTTAGCAAAATGAAAGAGAATCATTCAACATGAAATGCACTTGCCCTCTTTCATCCCTTCAAAAATTTTCACTAATTTTCCTGGTTATTGAGAATCAAGTTAGGCATCTTGTCAAGTACAATAAAAAATAGAATCCTTGAGTTTAAAATTCATCACAACAAAAAGAAAGAGCAAGGAAAACAAGAGAAAAAATGCTTAGACTACACACAAGTTGTAAACCTTATGAAAATCAGCTACCAAGTCTAGCTTTTATTTGTACCTTAAGAGCCCTATAGCATGAGCTCAAAAGAGACTACTCTTTTGGATTAAAGTTAATTAAGAAATAAGTCAATCTAAAATTTCACTCATGTCAAGTAAGTCAATTCCATCTTTCACTCATCAATCAAATTAACTAATTAGCTGTCAAGTTAACTCTCAATCAAATTAGTTGATTGGTCAATTAAGATAGTTGACTAATCAGTCAATTGAGTTGAATAGTTAATCATAGTTAATTATAAATCATATCTTTATCCTCAAAACCAATTAAATCAATCTTTTCCATTCATATTTTCATCTATAAATCTATAAATCCATCATTCCTTCTAAAAATTTGGGGAGCATTCTAAAAAAATCTCTAATCCATTTATGAATATTTGAATAAAATCATTATCATATTATCAAAGATCTTGCACATTAGTTGAGCATCCAAAAATCATCAAAAACCATTAATCAATGAACCTAGCTGATCAATTAACTAACTTGATTATTATATTGCTATCATGGTTAAGCATGTTTGAGTTGTAGTACTAGGATGGGTGACCTCCTAGGAAGGCCCAATGCTTCACCTTTGTAAGAATCACCTAGATGCAATGAATACCAAGTGGACCACTCATTATAATGAGAGATGGGTTCTTGTGAACCACTACTCATGAAACATGGGTCAATGAGTTTGACTCAAAAAAATACACGGTTGAATTTTGATAGCAATATCATAATTTGACACGTTGTGGAAAATACCCCCTACTTATCAACTATATTGATTGTTCAATCAACTAATTTGATTGATTTAAGAGTTAACTCGATCAATCAATAAGTTAAAATTTTGTTTGATGAGTGGAAAGAAAAACTAATTAACATGAGTGAAACATGAAATTGACTAAATTCATAAACTAACTTTGATTGATAAATGAAATGTGGGTGAAGATAATTATAATTATTTATTTAATTTAATTGTATATATGTGCGTGGATTAATTAGAGATAATTAATTAGACATACGGTAATATTAGAGGGAATAATATAATGTAATCAATTAATTGACTAAACGAATTAACATAAAGTTGATAAATCAAAGGTGTGACAAGATGATGAGAATAACTTGAAAATAGAATTGGTCAATTGACATATGTTGATAGACTTGATCAATTGGAATGACTATTAGTCAATAGCATGAGAGTAGGGTGATTAAATGGGATGATTACAACAAAGATAAGGTGAAAAACTTTAGGAATATACAATAGATATGGACAAAAATAATTTGGTGGAAAGGATTTAAAAACATTCAAGCAAATACAATTCATAGGTGTAGAGCCAAATTCCACAACCTTTCCTAACATCCTCCCTACCTGTGCCAAAATGGGAGCTTTGAAACAAGATATGAATATCTATCAATGCATAGACAGTACACGATAGTATCCCTATAAGAAATGTGGTCTACAAATTGCGATATTGTAGGATATGCACAAAATGGATCTGTTGAAAAGGCTTTAGAAACTTTCAAGCAAATGCAATTGGCAGGTGTAAAGCTAGATTCCACAACCTTTGCTATCATACTCCCTACATGTAATAAAATGGGAGCTTTGGATAGGGTATGTACATCTATCAAAGCATAAGAGAAGGTGGATTTTTGTTAGATATTATGGTTGGAAATGCTTTGGTAGATATGCATGCAAAATGTGGAAGCACAGGCAAGGCATGTGAACTGTTTGATAGAATGCCTAAAAGAGATTTCATCTCATGGAATGCAATGATTGTATGTTTTGCAAAAAAATGTCTGTTGAAAAGGCTTTCGAAACTTTCAAATGAATGAAATTGGTAGGTATAAAGCCATTTTTTTTGCCAAAGTCCTCACTGCCTGTGCCAAAATGGGAGCTTTGAGATAGGCTATGAACATGCACCAAAGCATAATGGTAGGGGAATTTTTATCAGATCATGTTATTGTTGGATATGCTCTGGTAGAAATATATGCAAGATGTGGAATCATAGAAAAAACACCTAAATTGTTTGAGGAAGGTAAAGAACAACCTAAGAATGAACAATTTCTTAAAAAATAGGTTACTGAATTTGATAATCCTTTGTTATTTTGTTTCAATTAACATAGATTTGCATTTTTTGCAGTGCTAGGAGGAGAATCCAATACATAATTTAGATGAATGATTTGTGATAGTGATTAAAAGAGTTAAGGGTCATTTATTGAATGATAATGAGCCCCCCTTATGTGACTTTCAGAGTCAATGTTTGAAGAAAAACTAGACAACAGAGAAAATTGTATTATGACACATAGATGCACCATAAGCAAATGAGTTAATGCACAAATTGTAGAGAAACCCTATTTTCTTACAAAAATAAAACCCCCTCTATTAAATACTTTTGGAAAGGCTACCCATTTCATTCAAACAACTAAAATGAAACTCCTAGGTATTAGCTTCAACACATACTAATATTTTTGTTGTATTTTGGTTAGATGACCTGACTCAATAGGCATGGGGAGCCCCAACATAGGATGCCCCACTCCTAGTATTCCTCCCCTACATACTTCACCTTAAATGAGTAAGGTCACTTTGACAGAAGCCCCCTATATTTGGTGCCTAAAAGAAGAAGCCAAGCTAAGACTAAGAGAAATCTCTCTAACTAACTAAGCACAATACAAAGCTCCCATATACATTGAATCTTGGAGCTAAAAAGAAAAAAATCATCAGTATTTAAGTATACATTTTGTATTAGGCAGATTTGCAAGTTGAAGTTTATCGTTTTGGTTGATCATGAGGTCTAGACCAAGGAGTACAAAATTTTAACATCATCTAATGAAAATGGAAAAGAATCCATCTATGGGAGTTCCATTAGTGGGTCCCATACACTAAATTTGCATCTAAATTTATCTTTTCCATAATATACATTATTTGTGAAAATAATATATTCCCACAAAATTGTACACCACCCAAACCAAATATTGAAATAACCAAAAAAATTATGGCCAATTATTTATAAGAAGAGCATAGATCAGAAAAATACCTTGACCTCAAGCTGAAGAGGCTACCACTATGACTGGAAAATTAGACACAAAGATGCAATTAGTAAATGACTTTCAAGACATATCTCCCAAATAAACTAGAAAAACAAAAAGTAAATCAGATCTTGAGATTCCTTCCATAAAGCAAAAGTACTGCAAATGATACAAATTATTATGATTTCTAGAATGTAATTTTATAGCATTTGCATCAAATACAAGATAGTTACAGTGCATGATACAAGTGAAAAAAACCACTAAATCTTCAAATTATTTTTGTTAAGAAGGTAATGTGATAGATTATAATTAACACTATCGGCCTAACATTAATACATCGATGGAACTCCCCTCATAGCTCCACTAATAGACCGATGAAAATAGCTCACAACAAAAATATCAATGTAACAACACTTCATCAGGTAGACTTCCAAAGGACTCTCCCTAATGTACTGATGGGGTCAACAAAGGTGAACACATTAGAGTAACATAAGTGTATCAGTGGAACAAATGCTATCATTTCCCAAATGGCCTGAATAAAGCATATTGGTAGCACTAGAACATATCAATGGAAGATAACACAATGTCCCACCAATGGGGCGATACACTATACAATAGGGAGATTCAACATGTGGTAAAAGCATATCGAGGGAACAAAATCCTATCGGGCCAATATAAATGTGATTCAGGTTCCAGCTCTAGTCTAGTGGGGTTCAACCCACACACCCTACAACTGCCAATGTTATAAGGAAAAAATATTTTAAAAAAATAAATAAAACAAAAGAATAATTAAGAAACCAAAATTTTCCTTAAGGTGCATGCCTTTCCACTCCTTTTGTTTAAAGTCACTCATTTTTGCCCTCATTTCACAAATAAAAGAGACCAAAATATCTTTCTCTCAGTTGCCATTTCTTAATTCTAGAAGGTTGTTGGATATTTCTCCAAAGTTGAAGCTTGAAAAAAATATTCTACCATGTTGTGGGAAAGAGCTTCATCGACAAGATTTATTAATCAAATGCATATTTGACTTGTAAATGTTTCAAAAAACAATAAAATAAAGTTTTTCCTTTTTTTTTTGTTTTTTCAAAATTGTTTTGAATGTTTTTCTAAGAACTTTAATATGTATTGTAAAGGTTATAATTCCTTTTGTTTTTCCCTTTATTTAGTTAAGGCAACATAGTTGTAATGTTTTTTTTTCTTTTGTTATTCATGCTAAGTGACTGGTAGTTTAGTTAAGTTGTCCCAGTGACAAAGAAATTGTTCAAAATTGATGTAGTGTCACCTCTTTTGCAACATACATGCATAATTAAGCAACTTCCTAGAGGTGAAGGTCTTCATTGGGTTGTGGCCAATGTGAGAAATGAGTATAAGAGCTTGAATAGTCAAACGACAGCCTTCCCTATGCACTAAGACTAGTCAAGGGTAAGTGAATAATGCAAAATTCATTGCCAAGATCCTTGTATAATCCATTGAAAGGATGAACCCCAAAAAAATTGTCCAACTCATAACAGACAACAATAAAAATTGTATGGAAACTTGTTTAATAGTGGAGAATACATGTGGGAAGATAATTTGGACACCAACTATTGTCTACTCCCTCAACTTGATAATGCAAAATATTGACATAAAAATCAAATGGGTCAAAAAATATACATCGAGGTAGAGGAGATTCAAATATTTGTGACAAATCATTATCTGTAACAAGCCATCTTCAAGTCCTCCAACTTGCAGCTTTTGAAAATAATTTCATTTTTTATTATACTTTCATTTTTTTTATATCTACTTTAATTTTTTAATTTGATTTCCTTTTTTACACCACGTTAAGTTTCCAAGACTTAATTTGCATCACACATCCATCTTAAAATGACTTTTAAATATGCGAGAGCTATTAAACATCATGGTCATCAACACTCCTTGGTGTGTTTTGATTCTTGATGATAAGTGACGGGATTCATGAGATATGTTTGAGTTTCACTAAGACCATCATTAGTATAATCAGGTATGCTGATATGAATTGATCATGTTTGGATATAATTTATGATGGCATGGACTTCATGTTTGAGAAAATAAAGGCTATAAAAAAACTCGAGAAGATTGGCCCCACAAAGATATTTTCAAAAGAATACAATACAAATACTTTATTTGTTGGAAAGAGTGGGCACCATATAGAGATGAAAAGGTGGTTGTTGGGTACAAGACCACATTCAAAAAATATTCTCACATTCTATGTTAAAGGTATTTTGATATATTGAAGCCTTTTTTTCATGTATGTGAAAGGTCAAAATAGGTTATAAATCATGTCATATTCATTTGGCCAAGCAAAAGAAATGAATCATGTCATTGACATTTTCAATTCAAATGGGAATTCCTACACTCATTCAACAAAAATGTTTTTGCGAGAAAATTCCTCTTGGATTTTTTTTTATTTAGCTAGATTATTCTCAAAGTTTGTGTAGGTTTCTCTAAA
>VDFB02006276.1:0-33654 GCA_007258455.2 Sequoia sempervirens | reverse complement strand
CTCCATCCCTTGTCACTCTTGAATTGGTCATGGCATGCAGGGAGGCATATCAACCAGAGACTCGAACAATAGTTGATAGAGATGGGAACATTTTGGCTGATATGTTGGGAGAGGCGATAACAAATACTTTTCACATCCCTACCTTTGGAGAGTTCTGAAAATCGAGGAATGCAAGGAAATGTGGGATGCAGATGCCATTGGATGCAAAAAGCTTATAAGCCAGTATTGGCTCAAAGAGAAGTGGGGCAGCGCTATGAAAGTTCCCCAAGAAGTTTACTACAGTGATTTCCATGAAGAATATCATGACTTGGTAACTCTATTGAGTAGAATAATGGGCCTTCCCACTGCTACATATTTTCAAGAATGGATGGTCTACTTTTCAGAGCTCCTTTGCGGAAAGGAAGAGGATTTCACACAGACCACATTCTACTGTGGGGGAATAATAAGTGACTGTTTCCATGAAAAATTTGTGAATATCAAGAAGACCTCTAAATTTTATAATACATCCTACCTTGCTTACTCACTGACCAGTTGAGCAGAGGTAGTACAATAGACTATTCAAGGCACTTGATGAAGGATCTGGGTGAAAGTTGAAAGTTTATGATAGATACCCCTAGCTCCAGTTCATAAATTTTAAGGAGTATTGTAGACTGAATGACGCCTTCATGGGTCACATCATCAAATTACTTGGAGGGGATTTTAAAAGGAGAGTTTCTCATAGTGCTCGAGTATTCCTAAAATAGTATGCCTTCTTGTTCATTTAGTACCCTAAATTCACATACATATGTGCCCAAGGTTACATAGCGAGGCCAAATAAGCTGCCCCGTTACCCCAACGACCATATCATATTGTTAGAATTCTCCCAGCAACTGCGACATGCACATACCCTCCTCAGCAGAATACATTTGGTGGGGATCCCTTATCCCCTAACTTTCGGCCAAGGGATGTATAAATTGCAAACCTATCAGTGTGCTGGGAATTTTGAGAAGGAGCTAGCAGAATACCATTTCTGCCTTCACACTACTTTCCCATGAATGGACCCATATGGGCACATAAGGAAAGCACTGGGACCAAACTATGCCCACCTGCATCATGTTGAATATTTCTGGGAAAATTGCAAAGATGACAAGGAGGTGTGCATGAGGCACTACATGCGAATGACGACACGCTTTGTAAAAAGGGTGAATTTATTTCCTATACCCGATCAAGTTGAAGAAGATGAAAGCACCATAATGGATCCCAAGTACAATGTAGTTGCTAACTTGCCACTACCAACAATAGATTGGGATGAGCAAGAGGTCGATGACCTCGATATTATAACCAAGCCCGTCGAGGCTCATACCAAGGAATGGGTCGATGGACAGGTGACCCAATTGAAGCAATAAGGGGTTGTCCTAACATATGAAGGGCTCAAAAGTGAGCCTAGTTGCATAGATGATGTTCCTGCTACAACCTCGATAGGGGAAATATCCAAATCTCCTCCACTCACAAGATCGAGGAAAAGAAAAGAGGCCGAGGAGCAACTGAATCCTAAAGTATATGCAAGGAAGGCTTTGGAGGGTGAACCTTCCAAGAAACATAAAAGGTCAGGAAGCATCACGGGGCTTCCTGCAATCCAAGAGGACCCCCTTCATGAGGAAGAGGAAATAGAGATGGATGAGCTGAAGCCTCCACTGGCCGCTTCCGATGTTGTTGTCCCTCCGCCTATTTCTCAAGCTATGGTTACTACATCTCCACCTGCGATGGATATTTTGGTCCACCTTTCCTCCTCTTCACCAACTGGTCCCATAGTATTGGTTGATTCCTCCTCCACTACAACTTCTTTGCTTTCCTCCGCCTCCATGTCTCCCACCACATCGCTTCCACTAGTGGCAACAACAATACCAATGCCCGCACTCACATTGCTAGAGGCATTCTCGCTGCACATGCATAATGTTCCCTTTGAGATTTCCCAAGTATTATTGAATCCCACCATTCAAGCTTCCCTAACGCAGGTCCTCGCCAGTGTTCCACCCTTGAAACCTCCAATGAAACCACCATCGATGGAAACTACAATGCAAATATCCAAGGAGCTAGAATGACAAGAAAGGGAAACTTCAAAAGCATTGGAAGAGGAGGCAGATGAGTATCATGAGCATCCAAAGTATGAGCACTTGTGAATTGACAAGGTGGTTCATGAAGAAGAAGAAACAAGATCTTTCGAAAGTGGAGATGAAGAAGAGGATGCTGGTGGAAAAATTATTTTGCAAACCTCGGGTCTGAACTTTGAAGAAGAGTTGGCCAGGCAACTAAGGGATGCCTGAGAAGAAGTAGAAAGGTCACCTTCCAGAGAAGAAGGGAAAGAAGATGACAAGGAAAAATAAAATGTGGAGCTTCCTCTAGGTGAACAGCGAGAAGAAAGCCCCAAACACGATGAAGGAATGTCTTTATCCAAAGGACAAGGAGAACAAGAAAAGGAAGAAGAGGAGACAGAGAGAAGAAGGTCCTGGGGAAAGATTTCCTACTAAGTCTCCCATTAAAAGCCTTGATTCCATCTAAGACTCCGATAAGGAAGAATGAGAAGGCACTAAAATGGAGGAAAAGGCTCCCAGGGATAAAGAAATAGAAGTCAAAACAAAGGAGGGGGAGGATAATCGTGAGCCACCTAAAGAAAAATATGCTATGCCCAAATGGCTAGAAAAGCAGCTTGAGAAGAAAGCTCCCACCCTGGTTGACCCAAGAGCAAGGTTGGAAGCTATCTTAGCAAGGGCACAAATCAGCACCAAAAAGGAGAAGAAGCCCAAAATCAGATCCAAGGTGACGATGGATATCTTTGGATCTAGGACCATCTAGATAGCAATGCCAGTAGTGGGAGCAGAAGGGATAAGCTACAATGTCTCTACCAATGATTTGGGAATGACTACTAGAGAGAAAAAGGTAGAGCATCTCTAAGAATATGTTGCCATAGTGGTGCATCTAATCCAGTAGGATAAGGTTTCAAAAGAAGAGCTCAAAGCACAGGTGGCTGATCTGAAGCTTACATCCAGCAATGGTCTTCAATAGAGGAAATACCTACGATGTCTTTGACCCCGCCGCAGTTGTTGTCAAAAGAGAAAATAGGCAAGCTGGAGAAGAGAAAGAACTTGGATAAAACTACAGAAAGTTGGTTCTGTAAGGTCCTATACGTTGGAAACATGGGCATCGGTCGTGTGGTCTAGATAGCTAACAAATTCTTGGATCTCTAGCAGTCTCTTGAGGGTACGAGGAAACTTTGCACTGACTTCCCTGGGAGATATGACTCCTCTTACTCAAAGATTGAGGCTATTCTCAAATTGCCAAGTGCAACTTGGGAAAAGGAGCTTGCATTTAACAAGGATGACCACTGGCTGGTGAATGTATGGAAGCTTGATTTCATGAACCAAAAGGAGAGGTTGGAGGAGGTGCTCGACAAAGAAGATTCAAGCATTGAATGGGCTGAAAAAGTAAAATCCAATTGAATCTGACACTTGAAGCTAATGACAGGGTATGATATGCCTATCGTACAGATGGACCCAGAGAAGATAAAGCCCCACTTCCAGAAAAGGATCGAGGACAGGATGTCAGATGAAATTACCACTGGTTTCATCAACTTTTCTGCCTAAGCCTTTGCCCAGTCATAGCTATTCCAAGATCATAGTACCAAGTATGATGAGGATTGGGAAAATCTCACCGAACAATCCCAAGAATGGAGTTATCAAGTGTTGCAGTCAGAAATCATTGATGTTGATAAGCTCTAGCCACTAATTCTGAAATTTATGGAGTATGTAGCTTTGAAAAAGCAAGAAAGCAACCCTATTATTCGTGAAGAATTCCTGACAAAGTAGCTACAGTAAAAGGGGAAATCAGCTAAAAGACAAAATGCTACAGTGTTGTCACTAGATGACAAAATAGTGATAATGACAAAGTTGTATTTTAAATTATAAAATATTGGGGCGTAGGTAGAACCCTAGTCTATAGTGAATCTTGGCCACACAATTCAAATTAATGTTGGTGATTCATTCTACCTTTTGGGCACTATAAATAGGGGGTCTCCTCTCATTTTCAAGAGAGAGTTGAGTTGTTGTAATGACATGCTGCAAAAATTTTAATAGAAATACATTGAATTTGGTACATTTTCTAAGTTTCTCTACATGTTTCATGGTTCAATCTCCCATAGTTAGATGTTTTTTGGTTAGATTTACATTGCTGTTCTAGTTGGTTTTAGATTGCTTAGATAGATTTGGTAATGTTGTTCTGTGGTTATGAAAAATTTTGTTGTGTAGATGGCTTCCTAGTCCATACTTTTTTCTATTTACTGTTGGCAAATGGCTGTGTAAAGTTAGTCTGGGCTAAGACTTGAAGTTGCTTTAAATTTTTTATCTTTATTCATGCATGTATGTGGTGGATGAATGGTAAAATATTTGCATACCTTACAAGATAGCACAATTTTCATACTGTAGGTTTCTTGGTTAAGTGGAATCCTCTTTGAAGGAATTTGTCCATGTAGAACCTCCATGATCATTGTTCATAGTTAGTTGCAGATCTAGGAAACTCTCCTCTTTCCTATTCTTTTTCCCTTTTTTAGAAATAACCTATGCTAAGGTTCATTGCATATTGTAAATCTATAACTTTAAAAATTATTGGAGTTTCAGATTATTTTTTGAACCTGCAACAAAGTGCACATCAATTCCCATTCCAAGAAACTTCAACTCATAAGATCCACTTTGTATCCAGCTTCGTAAGCCCGCTCTGTGATTACCAACAAAATCACATCAAACATCAACTATGCAAGTCATGACTTGACACTCAAGAGACCTTTGGGAAATTTTCAACAACTTGTTGTTGGAAGTCTCCTTTCAAGAGAGGTAGTGCATCCACGTACGTCCTGTGTTGAGGAAGTGTGGAAAACATGGCATCAATAGAATTGGCGCTAGAAGGAGGGTCGAGCTGAGCTGGATCAAGGTGATTCGCTCTCCCTAGAGAGGTCGCAAATATTTTTAAGGTCGACGTCGAACGCAGGGGAATTCCAAGAACTGCAACCTCCTAAAAGAGCAAGAAGAACTAGGAGGGAGGACGTAACCTCTTCTTCTTCCTCCATCTCGCCCACTTCACCTTTTCCCTCACCTCCTTACTCCTTCCATTCACCTAAAAGTTAGTAAACTTCCTTCACCTTTATCCATTCCACCCAACCATACCAACTGATTTTCCACCTCTTATCTCTAGCAACCAGGGAGTTGCCACTCTCCCTTCCCTTCAAGTTCAGGGTGCAATCCAAACAACCACTACCTGGGCACAGTCCTATGCTGCTTTATTACAACAAGTGTAGCCCCAGACTACTGTTCGTCAACAAAAAACACTACCTCATCCCCCACTCATGGCGTGGTTAGCACAAAACCCTTCTCCATTGCACTTCACTACTTATCATGATATGTCCAAGAATCCAGAGAGATTCTACATGAAGTTCAATCCCTGTGATCTGCAGAGGATGGCAGAGGAGCACATCAAGATATTTGAAACATCAATTAAGCATATGCAGATTGATCATGAAGATGTCGCATGTCATCGAGCTTTCCATACTCACTAGGGGAGGAAGCTTTCTATTGGTATATCAATTTTCCGAGAGGGTCCATTACTACATGGGACCTCATGAGGGATGCTTTCTTAAAAAAATATAAAATCTTGATTAGCCCCTCAGAGTTGTATTGACAATTCATGTCCGTTTGAAGAGAAATTAATGAACCAATTAGATCTTTCAATGATTGCTTCCATAGCACCTTTATGAGGCTTCAAGATCCATATGTGCATAATGATATTGCAGCCTTGCCTATATACTATGCAACATTAGATAATCTTACGTCGACATTGGTAAAAAGGATGTGCCTACTGCTCACCATGCTAGTGACTGCTTATGCAAAGGTTGTTGTTGCTAGTGTTGGCTTGGGGCAGAACATCTCCAGTCCGCTGCCCTCTTTGGGTCCTATTGCTCATCCAATGCAGGTTCAAGAGCTTAACCAAGCATTCACTCATCAGATACCTCTTATGAACTAGGTGCTCCAGCTTCCCATTGTCCCACACCTTGGATAGTCGATGAATCATGCACCCCTCATGCCTTCTTACTTGTAGCCTCAGCAACAATAGACCTATCCTTAGGCTCCCCAATAGCAGCAGATGTACTCTCAGTAGTTGCAAGCACCATTATACCTACTGGGACCATAATTCCCTCTAGCACATCAAAACTAGCCGACAGCCTCGCCTGTCTTTCTCCAAAATCAAGCACCACAACCGAGCAATGCCGAGAAAGACAAACTAGAAGAGTTGATAGAAATGATAAAGAAAATGTCTATGGAGATGACACACCTAAGAAATTAGAATAATCAACTATAGGCTTCCCAACGCAACCTCCAGGCTAACATTAATTGGGATAGTAGAGATAACAGGGATGGTAGGGATAACCGTGAAGCCGACACCTCTTCTAGGAAAAATTACGATAGAGAGCAGAATTCAAATCATAACTTTGAGAGGAGACCTTCTCAGAGGAAGAATCACAAGTGGAATATGAGACCCAACAATGGAGGTGTCCCTACTCCCCTAGAGCAACTTGCTAGCACTAAAAATATGACTAGTGGAGTGTATCTCATTGAGGTCGCTCTATCCGGATGGTGCCGAATTCACAAGACAAGAAGACACTCCGAGTTGGATTGTCCTGAATTCCAGACAGCCACTGAAATCTTCCAAGTGGAGGTCTAAAATGTTGTTGATACTGTCGGTTGCAAGGATATCATCCCATCTGAACCCTATGACTCTTCCTACCTCGTGGTCAATCAAGCTCCCTTCCCTCGGAGTGACTTCAATGAGCCCGAGATCGAGGTCACACCCATCAAGAATGAAGAAGTGCAAGAGGTAAGTAACAAAGAAACCTTGTCTGGACTTTTCAATTCAGTAGACAATGGTCCAACAGATGAGGAAGAACCACATGTAGACGAAGTTTACATGTTCAACCAAAGAACGACCCCCTACTTCCTTAGGAATAGACATTTGGGTGGAGCTTTTACAACTTCTACCCTGCTAAATAATTTTAGTACCCTGCCTAATCCAAATGCTAGTAATAATCCTGCGCTTCCCCATGTTCCCACTCAATACTTCAACAGGGATAGGTCACAAAATCAGCCTCAAAACCAGTCACAAAATCAGCCTCAAGGCCAATTCCAAAACCAGTCAAGCCAAATGAAAGCCCAAACTTCTAGCTCTACCATAGGCCAAGCCTTTGATTATGAGATTAAAAAAATGGGTGAATATGTAGTAGAAGAATTCAAGAAGGTAAAAATTAGTCTTTCCTTTGAACTACTCAAAGTCCCTACTGTAAGGCATGCCTTCTTTAGGGTAATTAATGTAACTCCATCCACCAAGGCAACTTAGGAAGTACCAACCAAGAGGGTCACCTTCATAGAACCTAGGCAGGAACCTGTGATTTAGGAAATCATAGGGAAAAGTAAGGACATTCCTTTAAATTATTCTATAGGTAAACAACCAACAAAAGAGCCAAATCAAAACAATGGGTTGATATCCAAGGATCAGTCACCCAGACAAACCAAGGAAAGAACTGGGGATAAAAAAAACCTCAAGTAGCCCACGTGGACATGCCTATGGGCTTCTTCTAAGGGAAATTAGAAACACCACCCTTCCTTACTACCAACCGGATATTCGGGAAAATATACACAATTATTAGATTGAATCTGGAGCATCGATCAACGTCATGCCCCTAGTTGTATGAAAAGCCCTTGGGATTACTCCCACACCTTCAAAGAAAAAGGTGACTCAATTGGAAAAAGCTGAGGTAAATATCATGGGAGAGATGAATCCGATCCCAATGCAGATTTCCATGGACCCGAGGGTGCAACAGGTCATTGGCATCCAAGTTAAGGATATTCCCGATGCGTATGGAATCATCTTGGGATGGTACTTCACCCATGCCTTGAATAGATATGTTGCCACATATTTCTTACATGTGATTTCCATGGAAAGGAATTTCCAATCAGATCTGCATCGATTGAGAGCCACGCATGAAGTTCATGATCACTAAATAACAACCTAAATAAGGTGTTATTTGCTGAAATTGAGTTGGGGAATTATTGTCCCTTTGCTTATCAAGAAGAGGCAGGGATTCAAGACGAAGAGATGGTGGCTGAAGTCCTACTGGTGCAATGCAACCCTCTAGTTGATTTAACCCATACACCTCAAAGCACAGAGATGCTGGTAGAAACCGATGATGAGGAAACCCTTGAGGATAACACTTTGGGATTGTTGGATGGATTCCAGGATTTTATGGAAAAGTGCATAAAAAATCAACTTGGCCTAGGGGCAACAATGAATTTCTAGGAGCTCTTGCTCCCAAATTGGTGTAGGATACACGATGTTGCTCATTCTGAGTTCGAGTGTTGTTTGTGCCAAATAGTGGTAGAACACATCAAGAGATTAGCCACTCCCAAGAAGGAAACACCATTGGAGCAGCTTGCCCTCCACCATACCAAGCCATTACCTACTTCAAAAGTCATAAATGACAACTTTCAGCCTAAAGGAAATAATCGCCTTAGTGACGTCAACATCAAAGAGCCTTCCAAATTTTGGATAATACGCTTTGATGGATCCAAGTCCAAGCAAGGAGTCAGCGCTGGGTTCGAGCTAATCAGCTCCATAGGTAAAACCTATTTTTCCTCCCATAGACTTCAATTATATTGTACCAATAATGTAGCAGAATATGAAGCTTTAGTCCATGGCCTTATGATGGCCTTGAAGAAAAATGTTAAAATGCTGCAAGTTTTTCGGTGATTCCAAGTTGGTGGTTAAACAAGCTAGAAAACTGTACTCCTGTTATGATAGAAGATTGGAAAACTATAGGGTTTGGGATCTCCTAGAAGGGCTAGACGCATTCAATATATAGTTGATCCCTCACACTCAAAACCTTATAGCTGATGCTTTGGCTCAAGCAACCAACACGTTGCAACCCCTATCCTTGTCAGGTCTCAATAAATTTACTGTTGAGTTGACATCTACACCGTCCATTCCAAATAATGTCACTCACTTTCAAGTCTTCAATGATGATAAGAACATCCTCGAGTTCATCATGAGCTCTGATGTCTTTTCCACCCAAATAATAGACAAAGCTAATCCAAAAGAAGCCGAATTGGACATAGAAGGAGCAAACGACCTTAAAACCAACACAATTCCCATAGGCATGGTTCAGCTCAAACGCATTTTTGACTTGGATTAGATCAGAGATCAGGATCGAAAAACCATGAAGGATACCATAAGAAACCAATGTGACACTCACAACCTCGAAACTGCCGAGGAGATAAAAAATGTTTTTATTGGAAAGGTGTGCACACCTGAAGAAAAGAAAGGGATTTTGGATGCTTTACAAAAGTATCATGATGTGGTGGCATGGAGCTATAAATACCTTAAGACTTATGACACATCCATCATCATGCACACCATCCCTCTCAAGAAAAAAGTGCGGGCATTCCACCAATAGCAACATCCTATCAACGCCTTGCTGGAACCCATCATTTACAAAGAGGTGTAGAAATTACTTTCAGCAAGAATTATATTCCTAGTCAGGCATTCTACATGGGTAGCCAACTTGGTCCCATTCAGGAAAAAGAATGGAGAAATCAGATTGTGTGTTGACTTCTGCAATTTCAACAGAGCTTCTGAGAAAGACAACTACCTGATGCCTTCATTGGATGAGGTGTTGCAGATCGCCAATGGCTTGTAAATGATGTCTTTCCTTGATGGGTACTCCAGTTATAACCAGGTGATGGTGTAGTACAAAGATCACCAAAAGACAACGTTCACCACAAAGTGGGGGACCTTTGCCTACAGAAGGATGCCCTTTGGGCTCATCAATGTTGGTGCCACCTTTCAGCGTGCCATGTACATTGCCTTCAAAGACTTGATTGGGAAGTGCATAATAATTTATGTGGATGATTTAACTATGTTCTCTAAGAAATGAAGTGATCATGTCTCTGATTTATGTAAGGTGTTTCAAAGGTGTAGGGAGTTTGGAGTCTCCCTTAATCCAAAGAAGTGCATCTTTAGAGTGACTGAAGGAAGATTTCTAGGACACATCATTTCAGAGTAGGGAATCTCCATAGACCCTGAATGTATCCAATCTTTGCTAAAGATTCCACCACCAGGCAACAAGAAGGAATTGAAGTCCTTCTTTGGAAAGATCAACTTTGTGAGGAAGTTCATCATGAGCTTTGTTGAGATTGTCAAGCCGCTCAACGCCATGTTGAAGCAAGATGCCAAGATTGAGTGGACTCCCAAAGCAAAGCATGGATTTGAAGAAATTAAGCAAGCAATTGTTGAAGCACATGTGTTGGTCATCCTAGACTATCTAAATTCATTATACATCTACTTGTTCGCTTTAGAACATTCTTGTGCCAGCATTTTGATTCAAAAAGATGAAGAGGGGAATGAACATCCGATTGCCTTCATGAGTTCTCCTTTGAAAGGTGTTGAGTTGCACTATCATAACATGGAAAAAAAGGCACATGCCCTTGTCAAAGGGGTGAAGAAATTCAGACACTACATCCTGCATAATAAAGTGTTCGCCATTGTCCCTAATCCAGCTTTGAAGACATTACTTATGCAAAATGAGCTGGGGGAACGAAGGGGAAAATGGGTTACGTTGCTGTAAGAGTATGATATGGAAATCCAACCAATGAAATTGGTGAGAGGACAAGCACTTACCCAGATAATTTCTGAGGCAGCCGCTGACGCGGGTCTCAAACTCATTGTGCAACAATACCAACTTGAAGATGTTTCCCTAGGAAAGTGGTACGAGGATTTCGTTTATTATTTGTTGAATCACAAGTTCCCATCTCACCTATGAGGAGTTTAGAAGCATGCTCTCAGGCTGAAAAGTAGCAGTTTCATGCTACAAGGATCCATTTTGTACAAGGGAGATCATGAAGGTATCTACTTAAGGTGCCTTGGAAAAGAAGAAGCAAATCAAGTCCTAAAGGAGTTCCATGACAAGTTCGGTACTGGTCATGGATCCATACCATCCACTGCACATCAAATACTAAGAGCAAGATATTATTGGCCGATGATCTTCAAGGATGCTCATAGTCATGTTCACTCATGTCACACATGTTAGACCACCTCTACCAAGGAAAGGAATGATTTTATCCCTTTGCAACTTGTTCTAGAGGTGAGACCATTCGTGCAATGGGGTCTCAATTTCATTGGTCTGGTAAGCCCTCCATCATCTTTGGGACACAGGTGTAAGGAAATTTGGGAGCGCAACTAGTGAACACTCCATACAGTAGTGCCTTTGGTAACTTTCATTTCGATTAGGTTACCTCAAAGACATGGACAACTATGTCCAAATTTGGAACAGACACAATTTATTTCCTACATTGATCCATCTAAGAGAAACATATGTAAATTCAACAACAAACATTAACAGATTCTACTACATGAACCAACAAACATGAAAGATGAAATAGAAAATCAAAACACAAAGATTTACGTGGGGAAAATCCTTTCAGATAAAAAACCCCACACTCCAAAGATCGAGCCATTGTATTATTCAGCAACAGAACTATTACAATACAATTTCAGGCTCTTAGCCTTTTCAGAGATTACATCTTGTTCATCTAGATACAACTGGTAACATACTATCCCCGAGAGATCAAACATGGCATTCATGATCAAGAGAGATTCCAATAGCATAATTCTGCCTCTCTCACTCTCTACCTCGGCCTCATGGCTTCGGCCTGTTAGCCAGCCACTCGACCTTTCTCTATCGATCTCTCTCTGGCTCTCGGCTCTTCAGCATCACCTGTTACGGCCTCATGGATTCGGCCTTCCAGCCAGCCACTCAGCCTTCACATTTGTTCGCTCTGTTTCCTCTCTTCGGCCTCAGCTCTATGAAACATTTTATTTCCAATTGTCGGATCAAAACTGTCGAATCATCCAGCTCATAAATGATTCACATTCTGCTTTCTCTGATTTGTCCATATCTCACCACGTCAGACAATATTCACTCGGTCAATAGCGATCAACTTGTGTCACATGTCGATGAGACACTAGAAATGTCTCCCTGATGCCACAAGACCCAATTACATGTTTTCACCAAGAGTCTTCTGCATCGGCAAGAGGTTCTACCGATATCCACAAGTCATACCGATTTCAGCATTCTCATCGGCGAGACAATTTCCTTCGATGAGACATCACACCGAGCGCATAAGTCATTCTGAAGTGTTCCTTAGTCGCCAAGACTTTATTCATTCGCTGAGAGATCATATCAAGTCTTCAAGTCATGTCAAAATCCATTTTATTCTTATCAGCATCCATCTATCGGCAAGAGTCACCTTATCGACATGATCAACGAGACCTCTCACCGACCTCTAGTTGAACTCATCTGCCAACGCTATCGCCAAGACATTCAACTGTCACCAAGAGGTTTCACCAAGGTCTTCAAGTCACATAAATGTGAATATTCTCATCGGAAAGACTATCATCTTTCACCGAGACCTCACACCAAGTTTCATGTTATACCGAACTCCGAACAACAGTCGCCAAGAGTTACACCGAAGTCAGGATTCCATCGGCAAGACAATTGCTCTTCACCAAGACATCACCCCGCAGGTTCCAAGTCACCCCGATTCAATCTTGTCGGCCAGACTTACTACTTTTGCCAAGACTTCATACCAAAGCCTTTAAGTCATATCGATGTGTTCCACTGTCGGTGAGAGAATCAACCTTCGGCAAGACATCTTACCAAGGCTTCCATGTTGTGCCGAAACAATTGTTTGCCAAGAGTCACACTGAACTGATGACCCCACATGCTGTCGGTGAGACTTCTGATATTCGATGAGACATCATATCAAAACAATACGTTACACTGATGACCCCTAACACTGTCACCGAGACATCTCCCGGTCGCCAAGAGATCATGCCGATAAGAACAAGTCATACCGATTTCTTCATCGGCCAGACAGACTGAAGGTCATGTCGATATCGGCAAGACTTCCTATTGTCGCCGAGACTTCTCACCGAGACTCTTAAGTTAGCCTGAGTGTATACCGTCGGTGATACATTCCTCAGTCGCCAAGAGATCTTCTCGAGAGTTCATGTCACCCTGAACCAGCTTATCGGTGAGACTTCTCCCAGTCGCCATGACTTCCTGCCGAATCCATTTGTTATCCCGAAGACTCAAAGTCACCATGAGTCTCCCTGAAGCTCGATAACAAGCCATTATGTCGCTGAGACATTCCACTCGGTAGGAGATTATAGCGAAGGCCACAAGTCACAATGATAGGAATCTTCAGCAAGACAAAGCATTGTCTCGGCGACATAAGCAAAACACAAGGTAAACTGCCAGTCGGCCAGACAATAGAAATGTCACAACGACTAAGCTTTCTCAGAGGTTTCAGCCTGTGAGATTGAGGCATATTTTCCAACAACAGGTACATTCTTACCACTATTGATTATTGCACTAGATGGATGGAGGCAATTGCATGTAGGCAATGCACAACTGAAGTAGTTACAATTTTTTTGAAAAGTTTAATTTTAAATCGCTTCAGTTGTCCTTATGCATTAGTGTGTGATAATGGACCTACATTTGCTTGATTAAATTTTTTTGGTTGGGCTTTCGATTATGGAGTCGCCCTTAAATTTTCATCCAATTACTACCCTAGGGCAATGGCCTTGTTGAATCCATGAACAAGAATTTGATAATAGTGATAAAAAAATTACTAGATAGGAATCCCAAGGACTGGCATACCCAGCTCTAATTCACCCTTTGGGTAGGCTGCACTCGCCACAAGGCTGACCTTGGTGATTCTCCATTTCATTTGGTTTATGGCTTAGAACCTATCTTTTTGATTCACCTGAAAATCCCCACTCTTCAGTTTATCAATGATTTTTACAAAGGGGGAGACCGTAGAGAAGCTCAGTTAGTTGAGCTTTTTCACTTAGAAGAAGTACGAGACCATGCAATACAAATTTTTTCCAAACACCAGTGCGTTGTCAAATGTTGGTTCGATCGTCGAGCCAAGATCAAGGCCTTTAGAATAGCAGATATGGTCTTATATTGGGACAAGGCTCATGAGAAGAAAGGGGGACATAACAAATTTGACAAGCTTTGGCTTGGCCCCTTTCAAATAGCTAAAATTTTGGGAGATAATGCTTTCCGTTTAAAGACCCTTACTGGTGAGGATGTCATGTTTCCTGTCAATGGGAAACATTTGAGGCATTACTTCCAAGTCTGAGCTCGTGTAGGGCTATTCTTCTAAATACCTGTACATAGGTTGGGTTAGGTTTCCTTTTTCTTTGCTTGCATTTTGTTGTTTTGCGTCATGTCGTTCTACTTGTTACCCAACCATTTTTTTTTGCTGAGGGTGTCCTCTATTTTGCTGTGGTGGTCGTGCTCATTCAACAAATGGTGCGCTTTGCTATTCATCCTTAGTGTTGTTTTGCTAAACACTCATTCTTGACTACTGGTCCCTAAAAGCTACCTAGGAGTGATTTCCTCATTTGAACTCTACCTTAGAACTTGACCCTTGGTTGAATCCTTTTACACACTTCTCAGATCTTGCACAAAACACATGTTAATTATTTCCATAGGGTTGTACAATGGCTGCTATGATATCCTAGTAAGTGAAAAATCTTGAGTCCACTCCAGTGACCATTGTGGTTCTCAAACCCATCATAGGCTTCAGTGCTTACACGATTGAGCAAAAGATAAGTGAAAAAGAAACATCAAAAGAAAGAGAGAAAGGAAAGAAAATTACAAAATCAAGCAACTGTATGGTGCAGGTAACTTTATTGGGGCTATGGATGCCTAGCTGGAAGTAGAGCAATATCCATGAGGTCACAGTGACAACTCCATTGGGGCTATGGATGTCTGACTGGTAGCGGGGCGATATCTAGGTTACTTTTGGTTTTTGACGGTTTATGTAGCTTGCTCAATTGGATTAGCTTCCACTTGTCATGGTTTCTGTGGAAAGGAACGAATTCACCACACACATACTTCTGAGATGTCTTGTAGATAAACCCAACTAAGGACCTTGTTCTCTTAGTTCATTTATGGAATCCGTCCCCTGGTCTGCGAAACCAGAGATTCTGGGTCCTAAATGAATACTTATCCTTAGAATGCTCGGGAGTATTTCCTAGAAGAGTTGCCATTTGTTGTGCCCCTAGCACAAATGCCCCGTTTAGAATAGGAACCCTCTCCTTCTTTCTCCTTGTCGGTTCATTTTGTCATCGCCTTGTTTTGTGTGCCCCTTGTTTTGGTGTCGTAGATGGTCAAGGAGTCTTAAGGGTGTCATCTCAAGGAGTGGGCCCCCTTTGTCTTTTGTTTGTCCTTGGTGTTTTTTTTGGGTATTAGGAGTTGTTCTTTTCCTCCTAAGACATTGTTTCCTTTGCTTTGTGGGTTAGGGGCATAGGATGAAACTGGACCTAAAACCTTCAAAAAGTTCTTGGTTCAGTTTATGTTCCAGTTCCAGCTCTGCTTCTTGTCTTCTTGTTTTATTTTTATTTTTTCTTGTGTTAGGCCTTTGGGTTGGTTTCCTCCCTTACGTCTTCTTTGGTTTTCCTTTTCCTTCGTTTCCCTTCCTTTCACCAAAAGCGAAACCGAGGTGGAAATTGAACTCGGAACTTTGCAAAAGGTTCTGAGTCTCGTTTTGGTTCTTCCTCTGCTCTTGTTTTCTTTTTCCTCCGCTCTCGTTTGGTTCTGCCTTCGCTCCCACTTTTCTCCTTTGTGTTGTGTCCTCATTTAATGTCCTTTCTGGGTCTGGTTTTGGCCCCAGTTCTATCTTCCTTTGTTTTCTTTGTCTCCTCCTATTTGTTTTGGTCATGTTGTTTGTGTTTGGGGGATCTTCCATGTTCTAATGTGTTTGAATCTTCTTGATGACTCACTTGATGTTAGTGATAAATTGGGGGAACCGGAGTGGGGGATGAACTTGGGACCATTGGTTGGTTCTAGGTTTGGATTTCATTATGTTCCTGGGTTTGATCTCATTCCTATTCTGAACCTGACCCTACCTACGTTAAGAAGCTTCATGTTCCTAATTCTCTCCTAGCTCCACTTCTAGTAAGTGCAGAATCTAACTAAGTATGGAGAGTTACCCTGAAGGAGTAAAGAATGATGTGAGCAGGCCCCAATGCTTGCCCTCCCCCATAAATTATAAACTGATATGTAAAGGGAGGTAGCATGCGGACATTCTGGTGTGGGCAGCTGCTTACGGGTTGTCATCTTACCATCACCACTCCTAACTACCGACCCAAGCCTACCACTCGCCATGTGGGTCTCAACCTCACTACTTCTTTCTAGCTAAAAATGAACCTATAGCTCATGCCAGCACTCCCTACGGTCCCGATGATGCTGGCCACCTTATGCGGAACTTCGTCCCGCCGCTGCTCAGAATTTGAACTCACCAACCTTCTCATCCATCGTACGAGCATTTATGGGGGTGTATTAAATGAACTGGGGAGGATAAATAGGAAGCTTGACTTGTCATTTTCAAAGTGTTAGGTTAGTCAGGAAAAAATCTAGAGCTTCTAGAGAGATGCAATTCCTTTTCCATTTGACGCCACTGCACTCGTCGCCTGATTCCTCAAGGATTTAGCAACTTGCTATATTGGGTTCTTGAGGTATGCTCGCCATCTACCCTCTCACAGTATCTGTGATGATTTTGAATTAAAATAGTAGATAAGTGGAGGAGAAATATGCATTTGATAGGTGGAGGGAGTGAACATCTAAAAACCCATGTCGTAAAATTGCGAGGAACCCTTCAAAATTGCCCTAAAGTTGAATCCAGGACTTTACCATTGCCACACCGTCCTTCTTATAGAGTGCTCGCGCCCTCCGGGCCAGAGACTTCCTGTCGCCATCTAGAAAACTTCAAACTCAAACTTTGAAATGATGGAAAAATGTCTCTTCGGGCTTGAGACCCCGAATTTCATTGCCCTGCTCACTATCAGGACTTGCAAACTTGAAAACTTCTAGCCTACCCTTTTACCTCACAGGCCCGCTACCATGGGATTCTATTCATGGGAAGCCACATGGGTTTCACCATTTCAAACAGCATATCTGCCCCATCCTTCTGATCCCTAGGGCCTCCCATCCCGATCACCGATGAGGTATTAACAAAAGAAACTTGAAAGCCAAATATGTTGCCGGGTTTGATCCTCCAGAATTTCATCCTTAGAATTCAGCTTAGCATCTACCATTCCAAACGGCCATCGTCCAATAGATTCTCGGCCCTTAAGACCCGAGCACTTAAAATATTAGGAGGTTATGTTGATCTCCTTTTAGCCTTGTGGGTCCCAAAACCCTGTCTCCAGAATTCTGCTTCCTCCTAGCCGTTGCGAATGGAAAACCTTGGAAAACTTTCTCGCCTGACGTCTCTGGGTGCTCCAAATATGATTCAAATGTCCTCTGATCTAGAAACTAACTTTGAACCACGTGCTTAAATTGAGCCCACCTCTACATAAATCTTTCAAATCATCCAAAGTTGAAGCCAAGAGAAACCACATGGATTTCCCTACCTTGTTTGCTCTTCACAACAACAATCCTACTAGGGAAGTTTGGCCCCTTAGGCTTGGGTTGACCAAATTCCCTCTAGCAAATTACGGATTGCATCCCAAAGAAAATGTTTGATTTCATGGGTAATGTATTATCCAACCTCACTTCATTAGCAGGGGTTTTGGCTAACATTGATGTCTTTATGCTTAATTTCTCTTGAATTGGTCATGGCATGCAGGCAGGCATATCAACTAGAGACTTGAACAATAGTTGATAGAGATGGGAACATTTTGGCTGATATGTTGGGAGAGGTGATAACAAATAATTTTCACATCCCTACCTTTGGAGAGATGGAACTACCGACAATTGAGGAATGCAAGGCAATGTGGGATGCAGATCCCACTGGATGCAAAAAGATTATAAACTAGTATTGGCTCAAAGAGAAGCAAGGCAGCGCTATGAAAGTTCACCAAGAACTTTACCGCAGTGATTTCCATGAAGAATATGACAACTTGGTAACTCTATTGAGCATAATAATGGGCCTTCTTGCTGCTACATATTTTCAAGAATGGATGGTCTACTTTTTAGAGAAAATCCTTCATGAAAAGGAAGAGGATTCCACGCAGACCACATTCTACTATGGGGGAATAACAAGTGACTGTTTCCATGAGCAGTTTATGAATATCAAGAAGAACTCCAAATTTTATATGACATCCTACCTTGTTTACTCACTAGCCGAGCAGAGGCAGTACAATAGACTATTTAGGGCACCTGATGAAGGATTTGGGCGAAAGTTGAAAGTTTATGATAGATACCCCCAGCTCCAGTTCAAAATTTTTAAGGAGTATTGCAAAGTGAATGGCGCCTTTGTGGGTCACATCACTAGATTACTTGGAGGGGATTTTGAAAGGAGAGTTTCTCAGAGTGCTCGAGTATTCTTGAAATAGTACACCTTCTTGTTCATTTAGTACCCTAAATTCACATACATCCATGGCCAAGGTTACACAAAGAGGCCAAATAAGCTGCCTCGGTACCCCAATGACTGGATCATATTGTTAGAACTCTCCCGACAGCTGCAGTATGCACATACCCTCCTCAACAACAAAAATTTGGTGGGAATCCCTTATCCCCTAACTTTTAGTCAATGGATGTATAAATTGCAAACCTCTTAGTGTGTTGGGAATTCTGAGAAGGAGCTAGTAGAATACCATTTATGCCTTCACATTGCTCACCCACGGATAGAACTGTATGGGCACATAAGGAAAGCACTAGGACCAGAGTATGCCCACCTACATCATGTTGAAGATTTATGGGAAAATTGCAAAGATGACAAGGAGGTGCACGCGAGGCACTACATGCGAATGACTGCATGCTTTGTAAAAAGGGTGAATTTATTTCATGTGCCTTATCAAGTTGAAGAAGATGAAAGCACCATAATAGATCCTAGATCCAATGTAGTCACGAACTTGCCACTACCAACAATAGATTGGGATGAGCAAGAGATCAATGACCTCGATATTATAACCAAGCTCGTCAAGGCTCATACCAAGGAATGGGTCAATGGACAGGTGGACCAATTGAAGCAACAAGGGGTTGTCCTAACATATGATGGGATCAAAAGTGAGCCTAGTGCCACAAATTTTGTTGCTGCTACAACCTCGATAAGGGAAACATCCAAATCTCCTCTGCTCATAAGATCGAGGAAAAGAAAAAAGGTTGAGGACCAACCGAATCCTAAAGTATATGCAAGGAAGGCTCCAAAGGGTGAACCTTCCAAGAAACATAAAAGGTCAGGAAGCGTCACAGGGCTGCCCACAATCCAAGAGGATCCCCTTCATGAGGGAGAGGAAATAGAGATGGATCAGCTAAAGCCTCCACTAGCCACTTCCAATGTTGTTTTCCCACCACATATTTCTCAAGCTATGGTTACTACATCTCCACTTGTGGTGGATATTTCAGTCCACCTTGCCTCCTCTTCACCAACTGGGCCCATAGTATTGGTTAATTCCTCCTCCACTACAACTTCTCTGCTTTCATCCACCTCCATGTCTTGCACCACATCGCTTCCACTAGCAGCAACTACAATACCAATGCCCACGCTCACATTTCCAAAGGCATTCTCACAGCACATGAAAAATGTTCCGTCTAAGATTTCCTAGTTATTATTGAATCCCACCATTCAAGCTGCCCTAGTGTAGGTCCTCGCCAGTGTTCCACCATCGATTGAAGCTATAATGCAACCATTCAAGGAGCTGGAATGACTAGAAAGGGAAACTTCAAAAGCATTGGAAGAGGAGGCAGATGAGTATCATGAGCATCCAAAGTATGAGCACCCGCAAATTGACAAGGTGGTTCATGAAGAGGAAGAAACAAGATCCTTCAAAAGGGGAGATGAAGAAGAGGATGTCTATGGAAAAATGATTGTGCAAACCTCTAGTCCAGACATTGAAGAAGAGCTGTCCAGGAAACTAAAGGATGTCAGAGAAGAAGTAGAAAGGTCACCTCCCAAAGAAGAAGGAATAAAAGATGACAAGGAAGCTACATGTCAGAGAAGAAGTAGAAAGGTCACCTCCCAAAGAAGAAGGAATAAAAGATGACAAGGAAGAAGAAAATATGTAGCTTTCTATAGGTGAACAGTGAAAAGAAAGCCCCGAACATGACCAAGGAATGCCTTTCGTCGAAGGACAAGGAGAACAAGAAAAGGAAGAAGAGGAGATTGAGAGAGAAGGTCCCAGGGAACAATTTCCTACTAAGTCTTCCATCAAACACCTTGTATTCATCCATGACTTTGATGAGGAAGAAGGAGAAGGAACTAAAACAGAGGAAAAGGCTCCCAGGGATAAAGAAATAGAAGTCCAAACAAAGGAGGGGGAAGATGATCATGAGCCACCTAAAGAAAAAATTTCTATGCCCGAATGGCTAGAAAAGTAGCTTGAGAAGAAAGATCTCGCCTTGGCTGACCCAAGAGCAAAGTTGGAAGATATCTTAGCAAGAGCACAAATTAACACCAAAAAGGAGAAGAATCCCAAAATCAAATGCATGGTGACAATGGATATCTCCGGATCTAGGATTGTCCAGATAGCAAGGCCAGTAGTGGGAGCAGAAGGGGTAAGCTACAATGTCTCTACCATTAATTTGGGAACAGCTACTAGAGAGAAAAAGGTAGAGCACCTCCAAGAATGTGTTGCCATAGTGGTGCATCTAATCTAGTAGGATAAGTTTTCAAAAGAAGAGCTCAAGGCATAGGTAGCTGATCTGATAGATTACATCCAGCAATGGTCTTCAACAGAGGAAATTCCTACCATGTCTTCGGCCCTGTCGCAGTTCTTGTAAAAAGAGAAAATAGACAAGCTGGAAAAGAGTAAGAACTTGGATAAGACTACAGAAAGTTGGTTCCGATAGGTCCAATACATTGGAAACATGGGCATCGGTCATGCTATCCAAGTAGCTAACAAATTCTTGGATCTCCAGTAGTCTCTTGAGGGTATGAGGAAACTTTACATTGACTTCTCTAGGAGATACGACTTTTCTTACCCAAAGATTGAGGCTATTCTCAAATTGCCAAGTGCAACTTGGGAAAAGGAGCTTGCATTGAAGAAGGATGACCACTGGCTGGTAAATGTCTGGAAGTGTGATTTCATGAACCGAAAGGAGAGGTTGGAGCAGGTGCTCGATAAAGTAGAGTTAGACATGGAATGGGCTGATGAAATCAGAGTCGATTGCATCTGATACTTGAAGCTGACAGGGTATGATATTCCTGTCGTATAGATGGACCCAGAGAAGATAAATCCCCACTTCCAGAAAAGGATCAAGGATGGGATGTCAAATGAAATTTCCACTGATTTCATGAGCTTTTCTACCTGAGCCTTCGCCCAGTCAAAGTTGTTCCAAGATCATATTGCCAAGTATGATGAGGATTGGGAAAAGCTCACCGAACAATCCCATGAATGGAGTTATCAAGTGTTGTGGTCTGAAATCATTGATGTTGATAAGCTCCAGCCACTAATTCTAAAATTTATGGAGTACGTAGCTTTGAAGAATCAAGAAGGTAACCCTATTATTGGTGAAGAATTGCCGACAAAGTAGCTAGAGTAAAAGGGGAAATCAACTAAAAGACAAAATGCTATAGTGATGTCACTAGATGAAAAAATAGGGATAATGACAAAGTTGTATTTTAAATTGTAAAATATTGGGGGGTAGGTAAAACCTAGTCTGTAGTGAATCTTGGACACACAATGTAAATTAATCCTGGCCATTCATTCTACCTTTTGGTCACTATAAATAGGGGGTCTCCTCTCATTTTCAAGAGAGATTTGAGTTGTTGTAATGACATGCTGCATAAATTTTAATGGAAATACATTGACTTTGGTGCATTTTCTGAGTTTCTCTACATGTTTCATGGTTCAATCTCCCATAGTTAGATGTTTTTTGGTTAGATTTACATTGATGTTCTAGTTGGTTTTAGATTGCTTAGATAGATTTGGTAATTTTGTTCTATGGTTATGAAGTTTTTTGTTGTGTAGATGCCTTCCCAGTCCATACTTTTTGCTATTTGTTGTTGGAAAATGGCTGTGTAAAGTCAGTCTGGGCTAAGACTTGAAGCTACTTTAAAACTTCTATCTTTATTCATGCATGTATGTGGTGGATGAATGGTAAAATATCTACAAACCTTAGAAGATAGCACATATTTCATGATACTGTAGGTTTCTTGGTTAAGTGGAATCCTATTTGAAGGAAGTTGTCCATAGTAGAACCTCCATGATCACTATTCATAGTTAGTTGCAAATCCAGGAAACTCTCCTCTTCGTTGCTCTTTTTCCTTTTTTTAGAAATAACCTATGCTAAGGTTCATTGCACATTGTAAAGCTAAAACTTTAAAAAAATATTGGAGTTTCATATTGATGTTTGAACCTGCAGCAAAGTGCACATCAATTCCCATTCCAAGAAAATTCAACTCATAAGATCCACTTTGTATCCAACTTCGTATGCCTGCCCTATGATTACCAACAAAATCACATCAAACATCAACTGAGGAATTCCATGCAATCCATGACCTAATACTTGAGAGACCTTGGGGCGATTTTCAGTAACTTGTTGTTGGAAGTCTCCTTTCAAGAGAGGTAGTGCATCCACGTACTGCTTGTATTGAGAAAGTGTGCAAAATAGGGCATCAACAATACCTATTATGTTGGTTCAAATACTAACACCTTTTAGATTAAAATTGCTTCATAGATCAAAAAATTAAAAAAAAAATGATTTTTTGGATTCCCTACTATTGCGCCAGTAGAAGGAATAAGTTGGTTCCCTACCCCCTTGAGAAATTGGGTAGAAATTTTGAATTTTGGGTTGATTTCTTGAAAAAGGTTAAATATAGGTTCAAGTGCTAAAATAGGCCCCAAGATGCCAAAAATGGCCTCACAAATGCATAAAATGACTCGAAATAGGTTGCACAGTGTGGAAATAGGTAAAATATTCCAAAACGCTAGCTTCTAGCTCAAAATAGGGCAAAAAACCCTAATTTTTTGGCTTAAATAGGTGAGAAGGGTTACATTTCCAATTCATTTGTGCATTCATCCCTTAGAGATTTGTGCATTTGGAGCTCTAAAATCTTGGTGAGATGGCTCACCATGTCCTTCCTCTTCAACTTTCCGAGTGGGTTCAAGAGTACCAGCGTCGAGCAGTCATAGGACCCTAGGTATGTGATTCAAAAAAATTGCCTCAATTTTTGCATTTAGGTGCATTTAATAACACATGAACATTAGGTTTTTAGGAGCGTCACTATATATAGTGATGTGCAAAAGGCATCAAAAGCATTTCTATTGATATTTTAGCGATGCACCTTCTGTTTAGCAGTGTGTCACCATTTTTTACTCTAGTGACACTTTTGATTTGGGGGTTTGAGTTTAATATAGCGACACATGATTTTTAGGTTTAGTGACACTAGAAAGTGGTGGGAGATGCACATAGAATATGGCAACACACCCCAATTTTTTCATTTAGTGATGCATGCAAATGTTGGCTTTCTATTGAGTAACATGACACACATTGCTAAATTGGTGACACACCCCTAAAATTGATACGACACACACCAAAAACAATGATACTATTGATTTCAACGATGCTTTTGATGTTTTTGGATGCAAAGTATCATATTTTGATAAG
This sequence comes from Sequoia sempervirens, assembly GCA_007258455.2. NCBI lineage: Eukaryota > Viridiplantae > Streptophyta > Pinopsida > Cupressales > Cupressaceae > Sequoia > Sequoia sempervirens. The sequence continues at coordinate 9,956 of VDFB02006276.1, read as the reverse complement.
TTTTTTTAATTTTTGGAAAATTTACGTTGTGTATGCTATGTGTGTAGGAGGATCCTCCATTGATGTCATGAGAGCATTGTTCTGATATTTTGGCAGTAGATAGAGACTTTGATGACTTGGAGGTGGAGTGGCTAGGGATGCTTAGACTATGCTTCATTTCTTTCCTTCCAGAGGTCCAAATGCATTTGGCGATGATGACTATGCTTATCGAGAGGTGGAATAGTGAGACATCTTTGTTTCATTTGCCCACTAGTGAGGCCACTGCCACACTTGAGGACGTGTGGCACATACTACGGTTGCCAATACATGGAGAGTATTTCATCTATGACAACAATAATGGGAGAGATGTGTGTTGCTCTATTTTACATAGAGATCTAATTATCTTGGTGAGCTCACAAATAAATCTTGATCTATATCATGGGCAGGTACACATTTTTAGATTGTTCATTATAGCACTAATTTTTGGCATCATTTCCACCAACCGATAAGGCAGAGGCTTTAGTATAGGCTGGGGGTGGCATGGGAGGATATGATCAAGAGGATCATTATGTTTGCATGGGGTCCAATTCTTCTTGCATCTTTATACCATGAGATGCATCAGGCCATTTACTGTGAGGGTAGGAGCATCAAAGTAGGTGTTACACTTCTCCGCATTTGTGCATATGAGCACATTGCATTTTTGAGGCCCCTTGTTATTCTAGTAGACATTCATGAGGAAAATCCCATTTTCTTTAGGTACAGGGTTCCGATGACACTACAACATACCATCCCTATAGGTCTACCTTATTAGCATTGTGTCATTGATGACATGACTATATTCAAATGGAGACCTTGGTTGCAAGTGCTTGCATGGTACGATGACCAACAACAACTATATTTTTCTCACCAAACTCTCTATATGCAAGGGCGAGAGCACACGATGATAGAGCGATATCTCCCAGACTGTGTCTCCAGACATTTTGGGGAGGTACATGATGTACCTCTCGATGATTACACAACATTCTTCATGAGATCTCAAAGGGAGCTTCAGTGGGGTGCACCGATTCACCCTACAGTGGTGGTTGATGGGTTCAGATAGCTCATTGCTCAGCCATGGGAATATGACTAGGGCACAGTAGATGAAGGCACTATGCCAAGATAGATGCATGGTTTAGGCCACCCATCCACCTGATAGACCCTGCGTGGGGATACCCCAAACGTAGAGGAAAAGGTAGAGGCCAAGATGGGGGCCGAGATGGAGGCTGAAATGGGAGCCGAGATGGGGGTCGAGGCTGAGGATAGCAGTAGGATCAGGATAGGTCGTAGGTGACAAAGGATGGGCATTAGCAACAACAACTAGATCAGGGTCACCAGGACCCAAGACAACATGATGGACAGGTTTTGGGGGCACCACTACCTCCTTCACCCCTACAACAACTAGATCCATAGGAATAGGATCAGATATAGGCTCTCATAGCTGAGAGAGATCAACTGTGGCAACAACAATAGGATATGACTACTTAGAGAGATCATGAGGTTCAGTTGTGACAATAACTAGACTTACAACTAGCCCAAGAGATTGGGCAGAGGTAGTTGCTCAAGGTGGTGACAACAACTTCTTAGGGAGAGACAGTTTCTACTTGGATGTATAGAGAAGCAGTCACTGAGGCTGCGTACAATAGGATGCATTATCACAGAGATGTCCCTCAGGTGATGAGGTAGCCTAATTTTTCACAGAGGAGTGGGGCACATCCCAGGGTTGAGGATCAGCCATCAGTTAGAGGGGAGTCGAGCAACCACCAGGGATGGTTGTTTTGTATACACTTTTTTATTATTTGCCTAATTTTTTTATATAGATATACATTCATAGGATCATTTTTGATATCCTTATGGATATTGTACTTTAGATTGATATACACACTAATTCAGATATTGTACCATGGTAGTCATTTTTTGATATATGTACGAGATGATTCAGATGATGTGATGTCCTTTATTTCATGCTTTATGAATGTATGGATGCATATGATATGATATGATGTTATGTTTACTCACTATGATTATGTATGGATGTGATGTGATGGATGCACTTCTTTTATTTATGCTATATGTGATGTATATGATATGCAATGTTATGATATGACATGCTTATGCAGATGATATGGATGGATGCATTTTATTTTTGTGTACTTTTCTAATGTGATTAATGATGTCATGATGATGCATGTATGTATATGGATGTAGATAGATGTATATATGGATGATAATTATAGTATGGATGTTATGAATGTTTATGATATGGATGTGATTAATGATAATGCAATGGATTAAGATGCTTAGAATAAAAAATCTATATTATTCACAACTTAGATGATAATGATGATGTAGTGGATTCTATTTTTTATTATTATGATATTATGTGATGATGTAAGATGTATATATGTTGATGATTTTGTGGATGCAAGATGGGTCTATGATGATGTTTTTGTTGACTGTCATGATACCAGGTTAGTGTGGAAAGAAGATAGAAGAATAAAATGAATGAATTGACCATTAATTTTGAGTTTGATTCAAAAAGTCCAACAATTCCATGATCAACCGAGACTTTATTAGATATGGTGATGAGATGAATGATTTTATCATATCCTAGGATTGGGATTTTCTGTCATTTCTTATGTTTGATATAACGCATAGGCACAATGTATCATGGTATCGTTAACCAATATGATGTTGTATCTAGTGTAATGGAATTTGACTCAACAAATAGATAGGATAGTTCTTGTTCACACCTTGACATACGAAAACCTTGTTGGGATGTAGTTTAGAATTTTACACTATATCAGGCCAAAGAATACACAATAGTCAACAATCTACTCCAAACAACCTTCCTACACACAACTAAGTAAGTATGTGCCAAGATTATTTTACAAGAATACCCACAAGCACAACAAATGAAAGATAATGATCGATGCCCCATTCCTTTCTCTATAAATTATTTTTATAGACATCATTGAGAGGTCCTCATAATGGTTAATTGAGATATATCATAAGAAAAGATCAAATAAAAATAGTCAGTTTTATCTATATCTCTTGCTAGTTTAACATAGCTAAGGTGATTTTTGATGATGATTTCCATCAAAAGAAGGATACATCCTAGGATATGTTATCATATATTTTGATTAGGATGAGGTGTGTGATAAGCTATTGATATAAACTCCATTGACTCATTTACCTATGATCTAGAATTTAGATTTTGACACTTAGGTTCTCACTTTACAACTTGCGAAACTTGTTTTCTACTTGTTTTTCCAAAGTTTGAAGATGATGATTGATTTATTATAGATGAATTTTTATTGCAGATGAAAGAAAAATGGGATGGATGGTTTTGGGTTTTTCTGAATATGTCAATTTTTTTGATATTTTGAAAATGTTTTGAGGTTGTTTTTGGTCTTTTTGAAAGTTTATGTGAATGTTTTGGTTTTTTTGATTATTTGAGGCTATTTAGGGATTTTGAATGTTTTCCAATGTTTTGGGTTCTCAAATTTCAAATGTTTTTGTGTTTTCTAAGTTTTCAAATTTTTTGGGGTTTTTTGAGTTTGTGACCAAGAACCTAACCTAAAAGACTAACCTAGGGGCCTTGGGGGCTTATCAGACATGAGCCTTGCCTAAGTTATACACATAGAGACCACACAGTTCAACTGAGTTGAATTATTATTGATGAGAAATGAACACTTGACAAATTGTCAATTTATTATGATGGACTTCTAAAGATTGACCTAGGGTGACTCAGGGGCACAACAATGATGGCCTTGCCTACATTCAAGCTCAGAGACTCATAGTTTGACATGGTACTATTTTTGGATTTTTGATGTTTTGACCTTTTTAGGGATTTTGATGTGTTTTGGATGTTTTGGGGTTTTTGAATTTACATATTTTGAATGTTTTTGGATTTTAGCTATACAATATTTTGAATGTTTCTAGATTTTTAGCTATACAAGATTTTGGATGTTTTTGGATTTTGATGATTTTGCAAGTGTTTTGGATTTTTGATGAGATTTTATGAATGCTTTTAGGATTTTCAAGAGAGATTTCCAATAACCTTAAGATATACAAGAACCTGATATGATCCATAATGAATTTCCCTCAACATGATGCAATAGACTACCTCGAGATAGGTAGGACAAATGAACCTTAGGAATATTCCAAGTAATACTAAAAGGGGATACAATACCTCACAATGTCAAGCTTATGATACAGACATGGATGGGTGATGGAATAAAGAGGATGAATGATGTGATGTAAAGAATGATAGGATAAAGAGCCAAATAATAGATGGAGGTGCTTTATTTATGCAAGGTTCTTATTTGCTAGGTTTTCACCAAGGTACTTTCCCAAAGCGTCACCAAAGTGGTTTTCACTAGAGGACAATTTTTTATTTACCTTTACAATCTTTTTTTTGTTTGTTTCAGATTTATACCCTTCAAGCCTAGGCATAATTTTTTTTAAGATGTAGGCTATTATTTGGCTCCTACAAGGGTTCACCATCAGGTGTTGTTAATTGGTATGCTCATGATCCATAACTTGTTGTGATGACAAATGGACCTAACCATTTAGGGTTAAACTTTCCTTTATTGTCTTGATTTGGAAGATTTTTCTAATTTGCTTGAGAATAAGATCCCCTACCTAGAAAGACCAACTCTTGATCTTCTTGTTATAGCTCCATTTTAGTTGGTTTTGATATACTTGCAAATGATTAACGAAGTCAAGATCACACTCATCCAATAACTCTATTTCATTCAATCGAGATACTTTGTACTCTTCATCAGTGATTAGGTTCTGTAGTGAAATTTGCAGTGAGGGAAGCTTGACCTCGATAGGCAGGATGAATTTTGATCCGTAGACCAAGGAGAATGGGGTTGTACCTTTAGGCATGTGGATACTAGTTTGATAGGCCTAGAGGGCAAGATTTAACTACAAATGCCAGTCAAGGCTAGCTTCATTGACTGTTTTCCTTAGGATTTTCATAATGGTCTTGTTTTTAGCCTTATCTTGACCATTTCCCTAGGGGTAATATGGGGTGGAGAATCAATGTTGGATGTTAAATTATTGGCATAGCTCTTTCACATATTAATTCTCAAAGGATGTTGTGTTATCAGAAATAAGGACTTGTGGAACACTGTAACGAAAGATAAGGTAATTCAAGATAAATTTGGCAATTTTCTTCCTTGTTATGTACGTCATAGGAATGGCTTCAATGACCCACTTAGTAAAGTACTTAGTGGCTATTATGATGAACTTTTGGCCATTAGATGAGGTGGGAGTAATATTTCCTATGAGGTCAATCCCCCACTGCAAGAAAGGCCAAGGTGTGACCATTGGTCACAACTCCTGAGCTGGAGCATGAATAAGGTCTCCATACTATTGACACTAGACACACTTTTGCATGTACTGATGGGATTCTCTTTCCATGGTTGGACAACAATACCCTGTCCTCAACAATTTCTTCTCTAAATTCATATCACTAGAATGGGAACCACATATGCCCTCATGTACATCTATTAAGGCGATCAATGCTTCCTCTTGGTTGAGACATCATAGTAATGTCCCCTCGATGCTTCTGTGGTAAAGGGAATTACCTAGGATCATGAATTAGGATGCCTTTTTAACAAAGGTCTTCTTAATATTGGAGGTGATATTGAATGGGAGAGTTCCTCTACTATGATAGGTGAATATATCATGATACCATGGGGAACCAGGACAAATGATGACACATGAAAAATCATATTCTAGGATTTCAAAAGCTGGTACGAGAAGTTGTTCTACCAAGAATTCACATTGAAGGATGTTGTGCAACATATCTAACAATTATCCAATTGGTGCCATGGTGTATGTTGCTCAGTTGTTCATGTGAGGAATCTACTAAAAAATTATGTCTATGAAAAGGTCCTTGAGACTTTCTACCATCTTCTTGTAAGGAGTAAGCTTATCTTCCTTGGTTTGGTAATCATCATTGACTTGGTTGATAAATAGTTGTGAGTCCCCATAGACTTTCAACTCTTGTATTTACCACTGAATTGTTATCCTTAGACTAGTTATTAGGGATTCATACTTTGCAATGTTGTTAGTACACTAAAATGATAGCTGGTATGACTTTGGGATGCAATCACCTTGAGGGGTGATAAAAATAATACCCTCCCTTGATCCATGTTGGGTGAATAATCCATCAAAGTACATTTTCCATTAATCAACTATATTGACAAGGAACATTGATTCATCAAGAAATTCATATATCAAAGGGTTCTCTGCATAGATAGGTGCTTCTGCTAGTTTGTATGCGATCAATTTTCCTTTGATTTCCTTGAACTCTACATACTCTATGTCAAATTCAGTCAAGATCATTACCCATTTGTCCATTCACCTAGTGAGAGTTGCTTTGGATAACAGGTATTTCAATGGGTCGATCTTTCCAATAATTTTATGTGACACCATGTAATGTCTAAAATTTTTTAAAGAAAAAATAACTACTAAGCATGCTTTCTCAATGGATGAGTAATTTTTTTCATAGCCTACCAAGGTCCTGCTGATGTAATAGATGGATCTTTCCTTTCCATCTTCATCATGTTGAGCTAGGACAACACCTAGTTCTGCTGATGTTTTTGAGATATACAGGATCAAGGGCTTGTTTGGTATTGGCAACATGAGTACTAGAGGTGTCAATAGGTAGTCCTTGATCTATTGGAAAACATTATCACACTTCTCATCCCACTTGTGAGTTATTCCTTTATGGAGAAGATGTGAGAAAGGGTGGATTTTGTCTAACAATTACGCTATGAACCTTCTAATGGACTACAATCTTCCTTATAACCCTCTCATATGTTCCAATTTTTATGGCAGTCCCATGTCTAAGATTTATTTTAGTTTTATTGGATCAATTTCTATCCCTCATTGTGATATGATGTATCCAAGAAGCTTCCCTAATATAACTCCAAAGACACACTTTTTTGGGTTTATTCGTACCTTATACTCTTCAATTTTTTTGAAGATTGGTCCCAATACCTCTATGTGTTCACTCCTTTTCTTTGACTTGGCAAAAATATCATCCACATAGTCTTTGAATATTTTTTGGATGATATCATGAAAGATGAAGGTCATTTCTCTTTGATAGGTTGCTCCTGTGTTCTTCAACCCAAATGGCATCATGTTCCAACAATATATTCCCCATGGACAAGTGAATGTTGTTTTGTGTTGATCCTCCTTGGCAATCATGATTTGATTATATCCTGAAAAACCAATCATGAGTGATAGCATTTCATGTCTAGTTGTTAAATCCACAATGATGTCGATGGTAGGAAGAGGGAAATCATCCTTTGGCCATGCTTTGTTTAAGTCTCTAAAATCTATGCATATTCTGATGCCCCCAATGGGTTTGGAAATTGGTACCATGATGGAAACCCACTTAGGATAATCAATTGGTCAGATAAATCCAATGTTAAGAATCTTTTCTAGCTCAAGTTTCACCAAGAGTGTTATTTGAAGGTGTAACTTTCTCAATGTTTGATTCATTGATTTGGCTTCAAGATAGACTACTAAGTGATACACAACCACTTTTGGATTGAGCCCTAGCATATCTGTGTATGACCATGCAAAGTTATCTAGTCGCTCTTTCAAGAACATTTCTAGATTTTCTATTCTTCGTCCAATAAGAATTTGGCATAAAAAGTTATCTTGGGTGCTTCTTCTATACCCACATTCACTGGGGTAGCCTTCTCTACTAATACTGCTAACTTTTCTAGATGCATTGCACTAAGGGGGAGATTGAATCCCTCATCCTTGGGTGACTTAGAAAGGTTTTCACCTTTGAATGTATCCTTTATTTTTACTATTTTAGGATCAAAGAGTGCCACCATGTGGTTTTCATTCAAATATCTGCATGTTATTTGCATGTCATCTATTTTACAACTGAAGGATTCAATTGTCCCCTTGTAGTACGTCCCTGTGTCTAACTCTATATCAAAACCATATTTGTAATCTTCCCATGGTAAGTTTTTGCAAAGTCTCATGAATTCTGAGATTGCTTCATCATTTTCAAATAAATCTAGAATCTATGGTCCCCGTTGGTCCCATTCAATGAGTTGGGGATATACTAGGCTTATTTGTGGTTTGGTTGCTTGGGATAAAAGATATTGTGGATATCATGAAGAGATTTATTTTCAAATACATCAACAACATTGAAGGAGAAGTCATCTAGGCTAGTATCATGCGATGTCGGTAACCAAGAGGAAGCCTCAACCCATTTAGCGGAAGTACCTTTACCAATACAGGTAACCTTTCTAGTAGTACATCCTAGGACAAGAGTCTTTGGATGTTTCTTAGGAATGACGGGTTCTAGAAAACCATTATCATTTTGTCCTAGTTTATCATTCTTGTTGTACCACCATCCCTTCCTTAGTTACAAGCCTTTGTTTTCATCTTCCATGGGAAGAATATGGATGGTTCAATCATTCTAATAGAGCAATTTAGAGACATCCTCCTCATTGGCATCTTCTTTGTTCAAATCCCCCCACTTGGTGAAGGTAGTAGTTTCCATGTTTATTATTTTGGGCACTTTGTTGATAGGCACAAGTTTCCCATGAGATTTGGGAGAAAGAGGTAGCTCCCCCAACACAAAAGTATCCTTTGTTAGTTTATATTTTCCACAACCATCATCTTGGATCACTGCTTTGATGTCGAGAATATTTTACACAATGGGTGTCTTTGTTTTTGAGGTAGATGCAAGGGATGATGGGTAAACAAATGAGGAGGATGGTGTAGGCCCTTCATCATTTTTAGGTATTTGGGGTATTTTGTAAAACTTGGCCTCAAGGTTCTTGTAGTAGTAAAAAGGATCATGATCTCCATGGATGGTAACTTCTCTGTCCTTAAAAGGAAAATTTACACATTGATGATAGGTCGAAGCTACAACTTTTAGGGCATGAATCCATGGTCAACCAAGTAGGATGTTGTAGAGGAGATCAAGGTCCAATACTTGGCAGGTAGTTTCAGCAATGACAAGTCCCACTCGGATGGGTAGTGTGATGATGCCTTGTGATACCCACTCTTAGTCGCCATATGCTCTGATGGTTGTACTCTTTTCTTTCTCAATAGAGTCTTCTGAATAATCCAAGTTTTTGATTAGTCGAAGGGTGTAAACATTCAAAACAACACCTCCATCTACTAAGACTCTTTTAACCTTGATCTTATGAACAATGGCCTCAAGATGTAAAGCATGATTATGAGATGGCTAGGATGGTAGGTATTGTTATGAGAAGGTGAGAAGATGAGGGATAATTGATATGCCCTACCATTGCTTGAAATTATTTTATATCCATATCCTTAGGGACAGATGATGAAGATGAATCTTTCTCTAATATTTTCCTATGTGTGGGGGCTAGCCTTAAACGTTCCAATATCGATATCTATGTGGGAATCTTCTTAAGCTGATCGAGGAGACTCTACTTGCTAGGAATTGATGTTGGAAGAGTAGGTTGTGCCCTAAATTGAGACGAGACTCCTTGGATTGTGATTGCCACATTGTGTGGTGACTCCACATTCTGTACTAGGCCCTTTGATGGTGATGATGGTGATGAATCTATCATAAGAAGCAACTACATTGGAATAGACATGTTGTACATTTGTGTAATCCTTACCCTTTTCATTGTTGTTTCCTTGGTTTTGATCCAGTGGGGTTCTTATATATCTTAGGATCCTGGTTACCAACTGGTACTTCAATAGATATGTCTCCATTCTCAATAAGATCTTGGATAACATTTTTGAGCCTCATACAGTTCGATGTTTTATGTCCTTTGATTTTGTGAAAGTCACAAAGATCTTTTTCGTTGTACCAGGGTGGTTTATCTTGTGGTTCTTGGTAATTTTCAAAATTGGGAGGGATTATTAAGTTTGAATCTACAAATTTCTTCATGATGGTTTCAATAGGT
>VDFB02006275.1:0-41066 GCA_007258455.2 Sequoia sempervirens | reverse complement strand
TTTTGATCCAATCACCATATCTCTTAGTTCCTAGAACCTAGGGATCCATTTATCCATTAATGGGATGGAAACTTTTTTATCTCTGTGAAAGTTCCTTATTGCATCAAACATAGAAGAATAGTTTGACTGAATGCTAATTAACCTCCTCTTAATCCCTTTATTTAAGTGCTCTAACACCAAAGTCACAATCTTCAAATTTCTTAAGTGAATTAATTCATCAGATTGTTGAAATCTCTCCTCATAAGTCTTAAGATTCTCCATTAACTCCTCCTTGGTGATCTCCTCTATTAGAGGTTCATCTGATGTATTTGGAGTTGATTGCGCAATCCTCATAACTAGGGGGCACAACTTTAGTTGGGATTGGAGGTGGTGAAAGAATAGGAGAAGGTGGACTTTTTTCCTTTGGGGAAGGGGGAGGAAGAATTGTAGCTTGAGATGGGCATGTTGCATGCATTGACTGGAACTTCTCTTTTAATAATGCAATCTACAATTGTATCTCAACAAAAAAAATTTGTCCCACATTGTACTCTTCCACTATATCATTGTATTTTGCTCTAAAATTATCCCTTTCTTTAGTTAGGGATTCTATTGTTGCTTTGGTGAACTGGGCTGCATTAAAATTCAATGTAGCTTCTTCTATGGCTAATGTATCTGATACCCCTTTAACAATCAACGCTCCTCTAACTCTAATAGTTGGCTCTGCTACCTTTGGCTTCCTAGTGCTTGGGGCCAAGGCCCAAATAGCTAGTGTGTCCCACTGAGCACTGAATGTTGATCCTTGTAAGGCCAGGTTAACTTCCCCTTTGGTGGTGAATATGGGGGAATCACACCTTCTGATTGTGTCAAATGCTATGGTTGATGCTAAATCCCAATCTAGTAACAACAATACAACACTCTTTCTGACCAATTCTTTGCCTTCAACTACAGTGATGTTCAAATAATTGGTCCTCATCTCTTCACGGACTTGACCTTCTATAACTATTTTTTGTAACTAATGGCTCTTGCTTTCCTTCATCTCAACAATCATCACATATTCATCTTTATTACCCTCCACACATATTCTTGAAATTCTTGTGTCTTAACGAATGCATCATCATCCATGAATCTTTCACAATCTTCAGCTCTAATATCCTTTGAACTATTTACCCCACTTAAGTTAGCCTTACTGAATTTGAGACTTAAATTTTGTGGCATTGTGTCTCTTTGGGAGGAGGGCATTCCCTGCATCATCTCATCTTCTATAACAAGAATCTCATCATTAGATTCATCTGTTGGATAATCAACAAGGCTAGTTGGCTCAAGCCTCTGCTTCTTCATTAGTGGTTCCTTAGGAGGAGATGGTCCTCTAGGTGGTGAATCAAGCTCAATTATTTGTGGAATGGAAGAATGTTGTGGTGATAATGGAGGCAGTTGTTGTTGTGGAGAGGGTGCCCTCAACTCCTCTAATTGTGTAGGAATGCCAATGGTTAATTATTTCTTTACAATTATCTTTCTCCTTGCATATATGTGTACCTTATTGGGAGGCTGGTAAATTGGTCTTTCTTCTGTCATAGGGGCTTTCCCCTTATCATGTTCTTTAGTAACCACATCTTTTCCCTCATCTTGAACCATTCTTTCCTCTTTCAAAGTTGCAAAAACTTTATCAAAATTTTGAATAATTGTTTCCACTCTCAATATCACATCCTTAATATCAAACAAAGCTTGAAATTGAGGGTCTTTTACCCACTTGGATCTTTCCAACTTTTCAAAAACAATCCATTTCCTCATCTTGTCCTCTTGTTTTTGAAAAGAAAAGATGTTTCTAATAATGTCCTTGGGGAAGGAAAAAGTATGAACAAACTTCCCTCCTTTTATTCTTTCCATAAACCAAACCATAAAACCCTCTAGGTCATAACTTCTATATACTCAAATTTTCATTCAATAGGGCCTTAATCTATCAAGGATATTTTCCCATCCAGTGGTTATCATGATAAAATTTGAGAACACTATGTAGGTAGGGAAAAATGTTACTTTTCTCATCTCAAATAAGTGAACATCTTCAACATCACCCAACTACCACATGACCTCAAGGAAACCAATCCTCAGTGGTACATCCCTGGGGGTACATGGGTTATTTGTCTTGTTCCATATACCCAGAGAATAGTACAATCCTGAGAAGGAATTATATCCCCCCAATTGCGATTTATTTTTAAATTAGGCCTCCTTTCCACTGGCCTTGGGAAAGCATTTAATTCAATTGGAATCCTTGGCATATACACAATTAGAGCTCTTTTCAATTTGGAGGCAAAGATATATGTGGAAACTACATAGCTAGTTTTTTGTTCATGCCTACCTAACAATGGATTCCATGATTGAATAAGCATCACCACACCATCCTCCACTCTCTTCAACTCCATATCCTTAGCAAAATAATCTACACCCTTGTATAAAAAAATGTGCATAAATAAAGAATACCACCAAAATCTTACTATTTTTTCCCCATTCTTTAATGCTACTAAACCTTTGTGCATTTATTCTAACATGTAGCAAAATCATACAAGGTGTTGATGTTGGGGTTTTGAATATTGGAAGCCATATACATTGGTGCAATTGGAATGCTTGAGGATGGATCATACCCTATGATTTGACCTAGGGAATAAAATGTTTTCTGGGAATAGAGAAGAAAATACTTGATTGGAAAGGGCTCATTGTCAGATGGTCCAAGAACAATTCTATTTCCTCCCTTTCTTGCTGATACCAAGAAATGAGCCAACACTGAGACTTTGAATGTAGGTCTCACCTTTTCATACTCTTCCTTTAGTTTCTTGTCATCAATCTCCTTCATTTCTATACTCCATTTGTTCAATTTGAAAACTACTACAATTTCCTTTTTTGTGACCCAAACCATCTCCTACCTAGAATGAGTTCTAACTACCCTAACAATAGGGTCATAGTTAGCTATTGTGGATTTTAGGAGGTCAATGTCCAGATACATGTTAGGGGAAATCAACTTGCCCATATCTAACCTCCATGGGTTGCAAATTGGAATGTGAGCATGTCTATTATCGAGCCAGCTTTGGAAGAGTGGCCACCCAGTATATGGTAGTGTAGCATCCTTAATGTTGCATTGTATGTCGATAAGACCATCCTTAACCCTAGGGCCATGAAACATGTTTTTCCCTATCTATTTTTCATTTTTTGAGGGTGGTAGTTGGTCAAGCAAGTCATGGACTAGAGGCCTCTTTTTTCATTTAGAACCAGAGATTGGGTCTTTTGGTGTCATATCTAATGAGTAATATAACCTTAGGTTTCCCTGGTTAAGAGTAGGGCTTATAGTTTTAAGGTGAAGACTTGATGCAAAGAGTGACTAAAATAAAAAATTTACAGCAATATAAATGAATTTCAAACCTTAAAAGAAAACCCTTATTGGAAATCAAATGACAACAATCACAATTGAATGAAAATTGGGAGAAATTTTAGCTCAAGAGGTGTGAATTTCACTTACTAGTTCAATGACATAGAAAACCCTAGTTTGAAGATTCCAAAGCTTGAAACACACTACAACTGCTTCTAAATGCTTTAGAAATTCTTTTGTCACCAACAAAAAGCTTTAAATCTATCTTTTATGATGAATAAAGCCCTCAATTCGGTAGAAAAATGTCAACTCTACCATTACTGCTCGCTCGTGTGAACCAGAACGACTGAATGATGTCCTTTTTAGCAACTTTGAATTTCCACCATAGATCTCATCGTGATCTAGATCAATGTGCGACCAACATGAAATCAAAGAAGTTTGAACATTTAACCTTTTACTAACTCAACATCCACTCAACCATATTATCACCATGTGCACACCTTCTTCGTTGGCTTCATGGCCACACTACACTTTACAAGCTGCGAGAGTCCATGTGGTAGCTGCCTGCTAGCCCTCTAGAAATTGAAAACTTTTTATCTATAGTCATGGGCTAGTGGGCAACAACCCAGATCAACCCAACAACCTTCAATATGTGCTCCTTTTACTCTCCAAGCCTAATGCTCAAATAATTATCCTCCTTTTGTGATGAACGATCAAGATTAAAACATCTTGTGGAGGTTTTATGTACATGCTCTAAAATCCATTTAGTAGCACACTCTTTACCATGTCCATAGTGGTCATGAAATATTTTATCAAATATTTTGTGCCTTATAAAGTCCTACAGATGCTGGCGATGATGCCACGTGGTGCTTTCCTGCCAACCCTCCAAGAGTTGAGACAAGCCTATGGGTCCCCCACAGGCTAGTAGGGAACGGTCAAGATTGATCCATCAGAATGAATCTAAGTCGTTGATCTCATAACCCTTCATCACCAATGCCTTTAGAATTGGTAGGACCCACCATAAGGACAGACAGGTGTCGCCTGCCTGTTGCCCTGCTGGTTCATTTATCTGATTATTTTATTTCCCTGGGCTAGCAAGCAATCAATGGAATATGTTTGGTGGGACCCAATGACCATTGCTAGAGAATTTCAATAGACATGTGTGTTAAGTGATGACTTAAAAAGGGTTGTTCACTAGGTTTAAAGATAAATGTACTTTAGGCATTATTTGGGACTGAACCTAGGATATATGGCAAACAATTAAAGCATTTTCAAACTCGCTTAACATTTGAAAGGATTAAAATAATTCAAATGGATAATGACCAGGAACACTAGGCATAAAGGTCAGTAAGTGAATGGACATGATGACTCAGGTTGTAACTTGGAAAAACGAGAACGGGCTAGTGACAATCAACTACAAATTAAAATGTATGCAAAGGATTTTCAATACTTAGGATTTTCAAGGGGTTTAGGGCATAAAAAAAAACCTTAGAACATAGATAAAACCAAAACCCTAAGCCACAAGTCATATCCCAAACCAGAATAGATAGCCAAATATGCATCTAACATTAGTGGAAGATAAAATTTTAGGGGTTCCACCAGTGGCTCATGCTCGAGGATGCATGCCTCTTGTAGGCATGGCAAGATTATAAATCTCATGGTTGAAGTAGACCAAACCTAGAGAAAAAAAACCAGGGACAACTCGAACAAGTCATACCAAACAAACCAAAGAAAAAGCATACCAAGCCTATAAATAGAATATACATAATGTTATAGTGTAGATGGAAGAAAAACATACCTCAAGAGAAGTATGTTTTCAAGAATTGTCCATGTACTGGAAGTTCAAGAAATTCTCTAGTTAAACTTTGTAGATAGTAGGAATGTTCACCATGTGTGTTTGATATTAGATAAGGACCCAACCACAATGCATCAAATTCTCCATGTTTTCCCTTATCTTGAGCTCTAGCATTCCACATCATCACCATGTTTCCTACTTCAAACTTTCTTGGAGAAGCCCTTTTTTCATACAAATTTTTGACTTGCAACTACACTTTAGAATTTTTATCTTGAGATTCTCTCCTCATCTCATCCAACTCTGTCAAAGCATCAACCTTTTGTTGCATTTCATCACATATATCTTCATCATATTCGTGAACAAATTTGTACATCTTCAACAAGTTATTATGAGGCAGTCTTGCATCCAAACCATATACCAAACCAAATGGAGAATGTCTAGTAGCCTTTTTGATAGTAACCCTATCCGCCCAAAGAGAAAGCTTCAATTTTGAATCCCATGCTTTCTTATTTTTCTCAGTCACCCTCTTGATAATCTTCATCAAACTCTTATTACTTGATTATGCCTGACCATTTCCTTGTGGATGATAAGGAGAAGAGTAGGATATCCAGATTCCATGCTTATCACAAAAATCTCTAAACTCATCTGATCTGAAGCACATGGCATTGTTAAAAATAATATTTTTTAGGACTCCAAACCTAATCAAAATGTTGTTCATCATAAAATCAACCACAACTTTGCTTGTTGCTTTCTTTGTGGGGATTTCTTCAACCCACTTTTTAAAATAATCAGTGCCAACAAGAATCCAAGAGTTCCCCCCATTGGATTTCTTAGAGATCTCACCAATGAAATCAATACCCCACTGTTGAAAAGGGGCTTGGATTGAAATTGGTCTAAGTGGAAAATTTCCTAAAAATTTCAACTTTCCTAAAAACCTTTGGCAAGCATCACAAGTTTTTCTAAACTTGTGGGCATCTTTGAATACTGAGGGCCAACAAAATCCTACTCTCAAAATTTTTTAGATAGTTGTCTTTGCCATGTAATGGCCTCCAAAAACTCCACTATGCATTGCTACTAGGATTTCCAATGCTTTCTTATAATCAACACACTTAAGTAACATACCTTTTGGAATCCTCCACCAAAGCTCATTTTCAATGATTACATATTTAATAGCTTGCAATTTCATGGTTCTTTTTTCATTATCTACCATACCTTCAGGACACTGCATAGTTTACAAATATTGGACAATATTCCTATACCAACCACATTTCTACATATCATATATTGGTGCAACATATATACATTTTGTCTAATTGATTTAGTCAGCTTCCAAGTTGGTTATAGCCATCAGCTTAGTTAAACCCCGTCCTCTCACTAACTTGATGATTTGTACATCTATATTAAATTCTTGGATTCTATTAATCAACCTACACCTTCCACATGTAACTTCTTGTTGAGAAAAAAATATCCTTTACTATAGCACTTGGGACATAAGAAATGATTTTAGATCCCATTAAATAAGTTATAAAATTCTTCACCGCTTTGACCAATGCATAAGCCTGCTTCTCTGTCATGTCATATTTGAGTTATGTGGCTTGCAAGGATTTTCTGAAAAATGTAATGGGCTACTCAAAACCTTCTTCATTTTTCTATAATGGTACAACAACAATTGTGTGAAATGATGCAAAGGAAATTTTTTTTGAAATAATGGATGTTGAATCATCCAATGATGCAAAAATCTTATGCAATAAAATCCAAAAATTTTAATGCAAAATTATTATGGATTGTGGAAAATTAATATCTCTAATCCAATGAAGATGCACACACTTCAAAGGATATTTTCCAAGAATAAATTCACCCACACAGAAAGTGTTGCAACAAGGGCATGCAAATGGAGATTATCTGATTGATATCTAGAATATGTGTACAAATGTATAAATGCCTTGATTATATAGGTAAGGTTGAGATACAAGATGCATTGAGATGTTGCCATGTGTCTTGATCAAACATTATGTGAGAACATGTAAACCCTAACTAACTACCTAGGGAATGATGAACTAATTGAGATAAGTTCTAGAAAAGATAACTCATCTTCTAGAAGGAATCTTATCTCCTACAAACATAGTAATGGTAATGACCCCATTATTTATGATTTTCTAATAATGCAACCTAGGAATAAATAAAATACCTAAGTTAAACTTATGCTAGTGTAATAAATAATTAATTACACTAATAAAAATTTGCATAGGCTTGGATAAATCTGGAGACTTCAATACTGGGGCCTCCTTTATAGCTTGTTTGATACTTTTGAATGCCATACTAGGCTCTTCACTCCAAGTTACCTTTTCTCCCTTTTTTAACATCTTGGAGATTGGACGGGTAATCTCTGAAAAGTTTTTCACAAACCTCCTTAAGAAATTGATCTGTCCAAAGAGTGACTAGATGCCTTTGACATTCTTTGGCTATGGGATTTTGTCTATTGCAGCCACTCTTTTAGGATCAATTCTTATTCCTTCTTTTGACACAATATGACCAAGCAACTTTCCTTATTTCACCCCAAACATACATTTTTTGGGATTCAAAGATATTCCATATTCAATTGCCTTAGAAAATACCTCCTCCAAGTGCATGCAATGGTCTTCTTTCTTGTTGTATGTTGTCAAGTCATATTGATAAACTGCTAATAAGATATCAATAAAGTCAGAAAAGGCCACATCCATAGCCCTTTGAAAAGTATCACCTCCATTTGTTAGGCCAAACAACATTCTAACATAAACATAAGTGCCCCAAGGAGTAGTAAATGTGGTCTTATACTACTTAGACTCCTTAACCACCACTTGGTTATATCTAGAAAAACAATCCATCATAGACAAAAGCTCACAACTAGTCACCTTTTGTAGCATAGCCTCCATGTTGGGTAATGGATAGTTGTCTTTCAATGGTGATATATTAAGATTTCTAAAATCCACACAAAGCCCTATATCACCTTTCTTTTTCCTTATTGACACTAAGTTTGACACCCATGTAGAATGCCTAATTGGTTTAATGATACCTGCATTTCTTAACATGACCAATTCTTCTTGCATCTTAGGTGCCAATGTAGGATTTATTAGCATTTTCTTTTGCCTAAAAGGCTTAGCATCATGTTTTAATGGAATTTTATGTTGAAACAATTTCTTCCCTGTAGGCCTTTAGATCATCATAAGACCAGGAAAACACATGCATGTATCTTCTTGACAAAGCAATCAACATTTCTTTGACTTGAGGTTTCATTTTCTTTCAATGTAGAATTTCTTCGAAGTATTTTCTATGCCAAGTTTGACCTATTCTAGGTCCTCCTTATGAGTAGATGTTCGCTTAGCATTGCTCCTGTCAGGCCCATCAAAGACCCTCTCAAAGTAACTAACCCCTTTGGGATTTTGTTAGTTTTCAACTAAATGATTTCATTGTGGAATACTATTTCTTTTGCATGCACTTCTTCCACAAAAGCTCTAAAGTCAATTTCTTGACCTTCATACTCATCTACACATTGCAAGAATCTCAAAATGTCCTCATCATCATTAAAAACCTACCAGTTTCATATATTATCAGGGACTAAAGGTATGATCTGCACTTCAACTTTTGAAATGCTAGCAAAGGTAATGTTATTTGGTCAAAGTGCAATATTGGCAAGAAAATATGCCACCTAATTCTTACTCCTATCCAACCAATCAATACCAAAAGTATCAAATTGTTCTATTAAGTCCCAAGCAACATTCCTACACTATCTCAACCTATTATTCTTTGATGCATATCTTGATCTAACTTGAGAGACAATAAGCTCTGAATCTCCAATAACCCTTAGCTTCTTGATTCCATGTTTCGCAACTAGTCTTGATCCTAGTAGCAAAGCTTCATATTCAGTTGCATTATTTGTACATGCAAATAACAATAAAAGTGAAAACTTAAAAGTTCTACCACAAGGGGAAATGAGTATCACCCTTGTACCCACTCCTTCTTTTAAGCAAGCACCATAGAAATGCATGCTCCATAATTCATCATCATTTTCTTGCTGCAACACTTCCTTTTCAATCATATGTGGGGCTCTTGATTCTCTCACAAGCTTAATGTCTTTCCCTTAATTGGAAATGTGGCAAAATACATGTCACACTGCATGCTACATCCCATGAAAGCACTTCATTTCCTTGACAATAACATACCATAATTGGGCGGGATATCCACCACAACTATGCTCATAACAAACTCCTTGTCTAGAAAAGTAGCTAGTCTGTATGGGACATCCTTGATCACTCCTATGATTGGGATTTCTCTTGAATCCATGGAATAGAATTTTCCATAAGCACAATTTATCTTCAAACCCATTTCTTTCATAATCTCTACCGGAATGATGTTAGATGAAGCTCCTTAATCAATCATATAGTTTTTTAGAAGCTTACCATCAATAATCAGAGTCACATAAAAAAGGATCAATATTACTTTGACAAGTTGTAATAGTGTTGCCCAAGTAAATCTGAGGGATCTCACTAATGGCTCCCTCCACTTATTCTTCAATCACCTTACTTCCACTCACTTTAGGCTGAGTAGACACCCTTTTAAGGCTACAATAACACCATTAATAAGGGCCACTGCCTTTTGTTTATGTTCTTCAATTCTCATCATCTCCATCAATGGGACTATCACCTTGACTTGGGAAAGTATTTGAAACATATCAACAGGATTATACTTAGGAAGTTCATAAGGTACTACACTCTGCTCCTCAATCTTGTCCTTTTGTTGCTCACGTTTCTTCTCAATCTCTTTCTTTTCTTGTTTATTTTATTTTCTCTACATTAGACTTTTGAGTCTTTTTTTTCAATTGGAGAAACAATCTCATCATTCTTCTTGGTTGTACTATCCTTCTTAGCCCAAATCTTAGGTCCTTTACTTTCCTTGGCTTTGACCTCACCCTCTTTACCATCTACTTTAACTCCCTACTTCTTTGTATTTTGTTCCTTGATGAACATGTTTCTCGGCTTGCCTTGGTCATAATTTACAATTTTGTTCCTCAAATTGTGAGTATTTCTAGCTTGTGCAACCAATGCTACTGTCATTCTCTGATATTCCTCATTAGAGGGTCTCCTTAGAGACGCATTCATTTCATCTGTCTCTAAAGCACAAATATTATGCTCAACATCATCATCTTCATTAGGAAAATTTTGTTGATGATAAGCATCTAACTTCTCCCTCTAATTATCAACATCAACTTCATGTGACTCTTCATTTGAAGAACATTCCTCTTTGGAAAAATCTGATTTATGCATAAGCACATGTATCTCCTCATTTTTTTCTTGAAGTGACTCATAATCATCAGGCTCATTTTTTCCTTCTTCAAATACTTTTTCCACTAAACATGTTTGGGAAGCATGTGGTAATTGGCAAACAACACACTAGGGTGTTTCATCAACAAAATTAGCAGAGTTCTTCTATAATGGATCAAGGGAAAAAAATTTGGTGCAGGAGAACCTTTTCACCTCCATGGTTCTATTTTGTAGATGATTCCATTTTCCATTTGTAGAAGTCATTTCAAAGTCATTTGATGAGTATTAGGCAAAAAATGTAAAATTGTCAACAAATAATGTCAATTTGCAAAAAGTGTAAAAGTTGCAATTAGGGGGTTAATGAGGTTTTGGTTAGTTGAGGACAGTTAGGAGGTTAGAAATTGATCATACATGGTGTAAATTCCTTTAAAAATTCTTTTATAATAATTTTGTGGTCATTGATGATTGAATCCTTGGATCTAATAATGAAAGAACTCTGATTTTATGCACACTTTCCAGAAAATTGATTGTTTTCAGGCTTATGTACAGCCTGTACGGACTTGAAAATGTGTAAGAATTTTCTTGAAAGTTGGTATTATTAGTCACCTTCCAAATCTATCTTGTTTCATGCATTTTAGTTAAGAATTGTGCAAGATATAGTCATTTTTCTCAAAACTGTCTAAAACCCTTGCTAGGGTAACAGTGGATAAAAGAAATTTTGTTTCTCTTTATTGGCTTGGTGAAATCATCTAAAAATTTTCATGAAGGATTTTTTTCAGGCTATCTTTCAAAATTTAGAGTTATGGATCCATAGCTTATGGTTTTTGGATGTGTGTAAGGAATCCCTGGTCTATGTTTTTCACTAAAAACTAAAAAAAAGATAGTATACAATCCTTGATCCCATGTTTTGATGATTAAAAAAGGAATTTCCTTCTTGTGGAAGTGTTTGGTAAAGGTGTAAGGAAGTCCTAAGAGTCATTACCTTCAACATTTAATGGGAATTTTTTTTTAGATTTATCATCATTCAGACTGTTCTGAGTAAACAGGGTTACCACAGTCCACAAGAGGCAAAGCAACATAGTTATTATGTTTGTAAGAGTCATAAAATCATCAAAGAATTGTTCAAAGGGGAAATTCGCATGTTTTTGAAGCTTTTACAAGTTTCAGTTCTTGAAGATACAAGTCTTTTATTCATTGTGGGTGACTGTCCTTTAAGGATAGAGTATTTGCAATCTAAAGCTTTAAGACAGTCTTGAAGAATTAAAGGATATGGTGGGCAGAGTGATGCTAATGGTTATGTTGCTAGATTTAGGGTTCTTGGTGAGTGTTAATATTATGTTGTGTTCATGTTTGTGTCAGGACTATTGGAGATGACTTATTTGTTCTTGAATGATTAAATGCATTGGAGGGTGCACTATTGAAGTCTTTTGAATCCTTGTATCATGAATAGAGATAATGGTGTTTGATGGATCTAATGCACTTTTGGAAGTCTAATTTCATATGTAAGTTAAGTTGTGGCTATTGAAGTTGAGAGAGTTAGTGTCTTCCTTTAACTCTGCATCATTTTCTTTGTGTATTCTTTTGATTATTCTTAATTGGCTTTCCATTATTCCAATTGGTATTATAAGGATGATCTTGCAACCTAGGAGGTCTTTCATTTCTTTGGAAAATAGGCTTGTCATTTGTCAGCCCCTTTTCTTTCCTAGAAAGTTTATAACTTATGTCTTTCATGGAGGTTGCAACTTCATCAATTTTGTCTTCAAGGGAAGATCCTTTCTTTGTATAGTATTTATCTTCTTTCTTTGGGTTCTTTAAGATCTTAACATCATCTCTCCTCCCTACCTTGTCAGATGCTCTTCTATTACTTTCATTGTGTAATGAAACTTTGAAGGCATCTCTCAAGGTTTGAGGATTCTTGTCTCATAGAAGGTAACTCACTTTTGAATCAAAGTCATTGTAATAATTGACCAAACATACATTGTCATTCAGCCTAAATTCAACATGCAATTTATTCGTATCCTTCTGAAATCTAGTGTTGAAATCAACAACCATTTCATTGGAACCTTTAGAAATATTATTAAATTCATTCAAAAGGAACCTAGCATTAGTCTTATCACCATATTGTTCTCTAAATATCCTTTTAAATTCCTCCCATGACCCATTACTTTTTGTTGGAAAGGATTTATACCATTCCCCGACATCTTCAATGAGTGACTACATAAAGAGTTTCATCATAACATCTTCAACCTCTACCTTGAAATCATCCATCATGTTAACAAATGATCTTAAGTGATCCTCACCACTTATTGCATTATTCCCAGAGAATCTAACCAATTCATTCCTGATATCATCAGGGAATTGATTTGGGTAATTGGGTATCCTAGCAAAACACAATTATTTGTACCTATCCACTTGCATAGGTCTTCTAGTGAACCGATCTCATTGATTATTGTGAGGTCCATTTTCATATTGATCACTAGACTGTTTATTGTCTTTTCCACTTCCACCTCCATCACCACCACCACTTCCATTTCCACCTCCAAATTGGGTATTCTTATTTTCATTGCCACCTCCACCTCCACCACCTTGACCTCCACCACCACTACTACTAAGGATATTTCCACTCGATTGAGTATTTTGTGGCTAGGGATCAGGAATGGAATGACTGAAACTTGAAGGTATTGGGTCCAGAATGGAAGTTTTAAGAAATTCAATCTTCTTTTCTATTGATGCATTTGAAGCAATGAATTGCATCTTATCTAGCTCTTTTTTCAATTTCTCATTAGCTAATTGTAATCTCAAAAATTTGGGATCAGGAGGTGTATTTGATGGAATGGAACCAGTTTGAACACTTATGGTGGAAGTACCAGTGGAAGAGGAAATTGTGTTTTCACTTATGGTTGTTTTCTTGGTCTGACCCATAGGTTTCTTTCCTGTATCTACAGGTTGAAATTTCTTGACAATAGCATAGGGATCTGAAACTTTAGTTGTTACAATAGAATTGGTATATGTGCTTGTAGCAGTAGTTCAAATAGGAATATTTACTATAGGATGATCAAAGGTTCCCCTAACAATAGGTTTAGAGGGTTCTTCAGGAAGTGATTCTTCCTTCACCATTTATGTCATCTTTTCAACCCTTCTCCTTAACTGATCTCTCTTTATTATGGCCGCCTTTATCTTTTCCTCTCTTTCCTTTGCTTTTTTTAATCCCAACTCCTTAAGTCTCAACTCTTCTTCTTTTAGAGCTTGCATATCCTTATTTATATCTTCTTCTTCCTGTAGAGTAACCTCAAATTCACTAGGTTCTAGGTATAATAGGTAAGATTCAGTGGTTCTCTTTTAGAAGAATGGTGTGAGGTTCTACTACATGATCTTCCTCTTGGATTAAAATTATCATCATTAAAAATAGAGGTACCCCTAGGATTTTCCCTTTTGGCTAAGGATTCAGATTCCTTATCCCATAATTTCCACAATATATTCCTTTGATACTAGAGGATTAGGATTAGGATGACTAGTGGTAACATGAGGTTCATTGGTAGCAAGATTTACCTCATTACTAGGGGGCATACCATAATCAAATATTTCTTCATGAGTATTTTAATTTAAAATTGCAGATGCATGATTAAGATTATTAGCAAACTTACTTTCTTTAGCGTTCTTTTCTATCCATGATGACTTCTTATTTCTTGGTAGTTCAGACTCCAACTTTTGTTCAAGATTCTTCTTCACATTGCTCCTAGTTCCTCTCATGGCTTCAAATCTCTCCTTACAATTCATCTTCTCTCTCTTTCATTGAACTTTTGAATTTTCACTAGCACAAGAGACTTCAGAGTCACCACCCACTAGATGGGGAAATGAAAATATATCATAATTTTGAGAAGCCTTTGTAATTTCAAAGAGAATTTTGAACATACCCCAACAAGAAACAAAAAATGGAGCTAGAACTTGACTCACAGAAAATAGACGTAACCTATGATGAGAATTTATATGACTTGTCCTTCAAACAACGAAGAACAAGGAATTTCATTGACTTTGACTATACCTAATTTGACCTAGAGACATTGGACTAGCTTTGTCCCTAGCAGAGTCACCAATTTGTTGGTTATTTTTAATGAACCAAACTTATCTCACCAGTTATCTATGAATGTGCCAAATTCAATTGTCAATAACTCTAAGGGATTGGCCAACAAATAGGTGAAAGCTTTCTAGGCTTTCCCTCTACACTTTGGGCTCTGCAAAACCTGAGAGGGTGATCCCTACAATGTACATTTAGATACTCTTGTGCCAATTATCATATACACTATAAATTTAACAGATAAATTTTCCTTTAATTCCTTAACATGTGAAAACCTTAAGGATCTAGCTAATCCTTATGATAATATCACATTAAAGGATGAGAAGATGTTATAATTTTATCCCAACATACATTCACATAGAAAATGGAGATTAAAATTTATTTTGAATGTAGTTGCTATGAAAGATCTAGGAAACTGTAACATGACCAGTGCCTTATCCTAGGGTGGATAATTCTAAATCACATAATTGGAAACATTTAACAACATTATTCTTGTCATAATAAAGCTTATCAATGATGCTTTACACCATTGATACTAGAAACATAACCAACAATACCTAATTATCTATGCGTACATTCACATAAACCTTTATTCCTGTTAAAACAAACACTAGTAGAATTTGGAAAATAAATGACTACATGACTAAATTTTTTAGTCACATGACTAAATTCTACTAATTTTTGCAATCACAGCTATAAATGACTAAATAAATGACTAATTTGATCATCGGGGAAAAAATACACCTAAATAATTAGTCACACAAATAAATATGACTAGATAATTAGTCACACGAATGTAATTTAGACAATATGATATTAAAGTGGGTAATTAAAAAAATATTTAAAATTTTTCTAACCATTTTTTCCCCTTTTTGCAGCTTTCCCCGCCCCTCCAAACTCTTTAGTTGGTAGTGCACAAGGGTTTGAGAACTGGCTTAAATCTTTCTAATAGGCTGCAAGGGTGTTGTTTCTCACTACTTCCTCTTGGCTCTATCGAGTGCTTTCAGATTATTATGAGTTCATTGCATAGAGGGCGAGATGTATACCAAAACCTTAGTCACCTAAGATACTTGGTATTTTTGAGCATAACGTGGCTAGTGTGAGGGCATTCTAAGACATTTGAAAGGGTGTGGTGATTGTGGGAATAAGAGAGAAACTCTTACAAGGTCTTGCACATCCATTTCTGGCTTGAAACACTGAAGCAACCTTCCTTGGCAATGGCATGAGACTCGAAGTAGAGAATCGTCCCAATTTGGCAAGGACAAGGGTTTTATTTCCTAAGCAGCAAATAGTATGAGGGACGTATGAGGTTGCAAGTGTGATTTGGGCACATAAGGGTTCCTTTCTGGTGTTTCTCATCACTTCTAGAGCCTATCTTCTACAAATTGTGGCACATATACATCTCATATTGAGTGCTATCTAGGTTTGGTAACTGTATTCTAGTTTTAGCCTATATAGTTGATAATTATTCCCCTATTTATGTTCATAGTTTGAAAAGGACACTTTTTTGTTGTATTATCTGAGCCATCCCAACCCATGTAAATCTGATATAAATTGCTCAAAAAATCCTAAACTAAATTTTGAGTATTGTTAGTCAACCTTTTTGTACACAATTTTGAGTTCTTTTGGACTGTGTGTCAATGATGTATCATGTCATGAATGGCTACTTAGATATCATGAAAGATAAAGAA
Source organism: Sequoia sempervirens (assembly GCA_007258455.2). Classification (NCBI taxonomy): domain Eukaryota; kingdom Viridiplantae; phylum Streptophyta; class Pinopsida; order Cupressales; family Cupressaceae; genus Sequoia; species Sequoia sempervirens. Next base: position 24,874 of record VDFB02006275.1, on the reverse strand, counting down.
CATGCAAAAGAAAAAAGAGATACATTAGCCATTCTTGTCCAATGTAAATTCAATGAGAAACATACGTTTTCTTGCTGTTTGCGTATTTTTCTTGCTTTGATTTATAATAATCCATTCCTATATTTCTTTAGGCATAGGAGAATATTACATTAATGTAAACTATGAGTGGGTTATATTTTCAAATTCATTTCCAAAAAAATCATGAAGAGGTGTTCCCATCATAGTTACCACACCGTTTAGCTTGATTCTTGATGTTCTAGAACATGTCAAGTATGAATCATGTAGCACTTGCTGGAGCAAAATCTCCTAGCATTTGGGTATCAGAAAGGAATACTCTTGTGTATACCAAATATAATTATGCTAAAGTATCCAAGTAGCCTTCCTTTACAAGTACATTACAAGAATAGGTACAATTGTTTTTGGATACATTCTTAGTTTGTATGTAGAACAATGAAATTTAATACTTCTAAGCTTGAAATGCAACCAAATCTAAAGGCTTTTCGCTCTGGCGTCTATAATGGGTTTGAAGGAAGTTGGAGGAAGATCCTGGCACGAAGAAATTTACTCAGAGTATAGTTTATACTTTTATCCTTTAGGTTGATACTCATTGCAATGCTTGTCTTTCTCACCTGTGATAAACAATGCATTTTTTCTATCATTTTTGAGATTGAATGTGTTTTTGTGTTGACAACCTACAAGTGAAGGAAATAAAAGTATCTTTGTTTATTCAAAATATTTAGAGTGTTGGTTAGTCGATATGGGTGAATGTTATAATTTGAATCAATTTGAATGCACAAACAAATGACATTTGAAAATCTACTTACCGGTTTATTTGAACTTAATATTTATCATCTCTACTCTTTGTACTTATTTTCTAAAAGGAAACCTCATTTTCTGAAGATGGTAAGAGATCCTTCTTATTTTAAATTTTATGTGTCTACCATGTAATGCCTCACACATATGAAGCACAAATCTGGTAAATGAAAGTGATATTTTCTCTAGCCATTTAATTTTATGGGGTATGTTGGAATATTATTGTCATTGATGTCAAAAGAGGGATCATAAGTGAGATGGAACTGATCCTACAAGTGAGAAGGTTGGAATTAATGTAAAAGTTTCATTGATGTCATGAAGACTAGAAGATCAATGTGTAGAAGAATTGGTGCAGAATGTTGAAGATAGGAGCATGTATCTGCAATTGTTGCAAAGTTTCTCAAATTTTGCATTATTGTCATGCAATATTAACATGACATTGCAAAAGGTTCTTCCGGGTGTCTGAAGAGGAAAGAGAGTGCAGATTCGATGAGTTCTTTCTGAGAGCTTCTCAAAAACACAAATTGCAGGTCTAGAGGTTGAAGGGTGTGCTTTGAATGGTTTTATTTGTGTTCTCGGATAGAATTAGGGTTTACTGGTTAAACCTTAGGGTTGCAGTCATGGTGTTGTAAAAAAGATTTCTATTTTGATGTTGACTATTTATCGCAGGTTCTTGATTACTTAAGTTGCGACTTAAGCCTTTGATGTCATTTGGGGAATCAGCTCCTTCACCTTATGTTTACCAGCCTAACAAATATTCAATAGCTATAATATTTCCTAAGTCACAAATGAAATATTTGTCTTCGCTTGATCATTGATGGAAGTCAAGCCTTAGAGATCAGATGATGCCCACGGACTCTGTTAAGTTTGTGTTGGGTTCTAGCTAAATCCCATAGGGTTAGCGGAAAATGGTGGAGATTAATCCATGATGGATAAATGATGACCGTTGATGTCTGGTGGGACCTACGAAGGAAACATACGAATTTATTGGAAGGTGACATTATAGGCGTATACGTGGTAGTTACCTGCATACCCCGCTGAGAATTCAGTGAGGCTCGATCAAGACATATAGGGATAGCAGGGAACGGTGAAGATTGATCAATGTTAATCAGACGGTGACAATGGATCATGGTGAAGGCCGACAAGTGGTGAAGAGAGATTGCTCAATATGCCAATTCACATCGTTGTTGCGAATTAGGTGGTGATGACATGGAGGACAAATGGACATCGGTAGGACCATAGTATGTGTCTCTTCAACAAATTGATATGATAGATCAACAATGGAGATTTATACAACTGTTTATTGGATGGTTATATTTTAAAGTTATGATGATGAATGAAGAACGCAAGATCATGGTGCAAAGGTTGGAGATTGATGGTCTAGATTTAAACAAGGAAATCATGAACGACTAACTGTGTGTAAATAGGGTTCCACCTGTAGACCAACTTGAAGATAGAAATTTATTGATCTACCTACCTCAACGATAGAAGTAAGATGATTTTATGCATAGAATGGAAGAATAGATTGCCATAGATCAAAAGATAAAGATCATACTGAATGGTCAAGATAATGCATTGAATGCATAATTAGATTTTAGGGTTTGAAAGAGAGAATGAAGAAAAATTCTCTATATCAGAATTAAATGTTATGTGGCTCGATGTAGAGGTATAGTGATATTTGATAAACCTTATCAGATGTCTTTATGATGAGTTGGATGACAACGTATAACTCGATGTACAAGTAGCTTACTGGTGAAGTTTGCAAGTGAAGGAAACCCTAGAAAAACATTTGAGAAGATCTGGACGATAGGGAGAATCTTGAGGTAATGATTGCAAATTGGTAAAGAAGGGAGACAATCAAGTATTGTCTAAGTGTTGAGTCTGCAAGTGAAGAGAAGGGTGAGAAGTCGATTAGTGCATAGTGTGTTGAAAAAAGAGATGTACGGTTAGATATGCAGTAGAGAAGAGAGTGCAAAGTAAGAGAGAGTACAAAGCAGAGGGAATGTGTTGCTGAGAGTGTAGCTTCGGCAACATAAAGTAAGTTGCAGTAAGTGCAACAATGTATTGTATGTATTGATGCATCTCAAGTTTATGTAGAACCATTTATATGCATAATTGAGCTTTAAGTTTTGTAAGACGTTGTCGCCTCATTTGTACTGAGTTGGTGCTCAGAGTAGGGGATTGGTGTCTCCTTGGAGTTGGTGCTCCTAAATTAGGGAGTTGATGCTTCCTTGGGTCAGTGCCCTAAAATATTGTAATTGAAATTCATTGCTTGTGAGGATGGATTAGGACAATAGATCCTAACAACATTTCTCATTGTGGTTTTTCCCATCTTGGGTTTTCCATGTATATCATGTGTTATGTGATGTGTTGTCTACTTGGTTATAATTTTGTATCACATGCTTAATATCTACACATTAAGGGTTAAAGAAAGTACCTTGCACAAAAGGTTTTAACAAGGCTAGAATTTGTAATATCTATTGATTCACCCCCCCTCTCAGTAGACTGTTGTGTTCCAACAATTGGTATTAGAGCCCTAGGTTCCCTAGGAGAAGCTTAACCAACTTGGGTAGGTCCTTGACTTTGTGAACACAAGTGGCCAATCAAGAAAGCACCTCCTCAACCAAGGCACCTAAGTTTGATGGAACAGATTATGCCTATTGGAGCTCATTAATGAAAGGATATTTGGGATCCTTAGGTTTTGATCTATGGATGTCAGTTGTAAATGGATATACACCACCTTCCACACCCCCTACTGATGTTGCAGCCAAAAAGGACTTTGAGAACAATGAAAAGGCATGGTTTGTTATCATGAATAGTCTATCTAGGTCTGTGCATAGAAAATTTATGTATTGTAAGAATGCACAAGATGTCTAGGATACATTGAAGAAGATTTATGAGGGAGATGACAAGGTAAGACTGGAAAAGATGCAAATACTGAAAGCAAGATTTGAAGGTCTAAGAATGATAGAGGAAGAAAAAATTGCAAACTATCTTATGAGAGTTAATGATATTGTGAACTCTATCAAAGGATATGGAGAAGAGATGAAAGAGGATGTGGTTGCAATAAAAGTTCTTAGGTCAATGACATAAAAGTATGATTCTAAGATCTCATCCAGAGAAGAAGGGAGAGAAATAGACAAACTATCTCTAAATGAACTACATGGAATATTCACAGCCTATGAGATGAGGATGAGAGATGAAGAACCATCTAGGAAAGAAGTTGCTTTCAAGACTGTCAACAAGGAGAAGGATGTGGACCTCCCAAAAGGGACAAGGCAGAAATGACTCCAACTGAGGATGATGAAACTGATGAAGAAGAGGCAAACTTCTTTAGAAGACTAAGAAGAGGATCCAAAAAATATAAAGGTAAGCTTCCCTTCAAATGTTTTGAATATGGTAAAGTAGGTCATTTTTCTACAAAATTCCCTTACAATAAGAAAGACAACTCCAAACTAGAGGTAGATGATAAGATGAAGAAACCCTACTACCCTAAGAAAAGGAACTTTCAAAAGAAAAAGAAAATTCTATACATCTAAGAAGATAGCGATGTATCAGACTGTAATAGCTCAGATGATGAAAAAAACCTGCCTTTATTGCCAGAAACCATGAGTTTCTCTTTATAGAAACGAGTCTGAGGAGCAAAAGAATAAAAAGGTTGAGATCTTCCTGAAGAGGGTGAAGAAGGAGTAGTTGACCTAGAAGGAGAACTCATATGTGCTCTAGATGAGATAGATGATCTCAAAGATAAGATTGAGAAGTTAAAAAGGGAGAACAAGTAGCAGAAGAAACTTGCACATAAAGAGTCAGATAAACTAAGCAAAGAACTAGAAGAATCTACCCAGAATGTGGTAGATTTGAAGTTGAAGCTAGAAGAAGCCAAGAGAGCAGAGGATGTGATTAAGACCAAGCTCCAATATGAAGAAGAAAAATGCACGAAGCTTGAGGAAGATATTGTTGCTTTGAGAAGAGATCTAGAAAAGGAAAAAGTGTAGATAGAGAAAGGACCCAAACTGAAAAGTGGCTCAAGCATTTTAGATGAGTTACTGAGCACCCAGAGGCCTGCAACTAAAGAAAAATCAGGCTTAGGTTTAGAGAAAGGAAAAATTCCTTTGTTGATGCCTCTGCAAAGCTATATGAAAGATTTAGAGAAGAAGAAAATTCTAGATCTGTTAAGGAAAATAACTACAAAGGAAGCGACTGCAATGAGAAATCTATAGAGAAGGAGAAAAATAAAGATGAAAAGAAGCCTACCGTAGACAAGAAGGATAACCAATCAGATCATGTTCACCAAGAGAATAGGAAAAGCTTCAAGAGGACTGATGCTAATGGGTTTACTAAGGTGAGAAACTCAATAAGATGGATGCACCCTAGACCCCCTCCTCCAATACTAAATGCCATGACCAGGTATTCCACATACTTCTATGGATATTGTTATTCATGTAATCAGTTTGGTCATAGGGCTAGGGAGTGTAGAATCATTCCTAAAAGGAGTACAAATATTGAAAGCATAAATTCATTTGTTGCTTTACTTGATATGAATATAGGGTGCTATAATTGTAATAACTTTGGTCACATAGCTAGAAATTATAGAACATAGTTTACAAAGCCAAATGTTCAGAATGAGAAAAAGAAGATCTTACCTCCTAAGACAAACAAAGAATCAGGTAATAAGGAGGAGATAGTAGAAAGGACAGAAAGGAAAACTAAGAAAGTGTGGAAAGAAAAAAGGAGAAAGCTCCACACAACCATTGATTGCACAAATAGCTCTGCATGCCAAGAAGTAAAATCTATGGGTGATAGATAGTGGCTGCTCCAAACACATGACTGGAGATAAGAGCAAGTTCATCAAACTCAATAAATGCAATGGATGATCTATGAGTTTGGGTGATAACACTGCAGTCAAAATATGTGGTAAAGGAATCTTAAGTTTAGATGGCAAAACTCCCACAAAAGATGGCTTGTATATAGAAGGTTTAAAGTATAATTTGTTAAGTGTGAGCCAAATGTGTGACAATGGTTATAAGGTCACATTTGATTCAAAAGGTTGAAAAATTAGAAAGAATGGAAAGATAGTTGCACAAGGGTTGAGAACCGACTGTAATCTTTACAATCTTGCTGAAGTAAAAGGCCAAAGCTATCTAATTGGACAAGCTGATGAAATTTGGTTATGGCATAGAATATTAGGCCATATAAACTTTGACAACTTCGTAAAAGTGAGTTCAAGAGGATTGGTCATACATATTCCTAAGGTAACAAATCCTACAAACATCATATGCAAAGAGTGCCAACAAGGAAAGCAAACAAAGACTAGTTTACCAACTAAAGAATACTCAACCACAAAGCCTTTATAGCTAGTTCACACTAACCCATGTGGAACCACGAGAACAAGAGGTCTAAAAGGAGAAAGATACTTTATGATACTAATAGATGACTATACAAGGATGAAATGGGTAACATTTCTAAGGGACAAGTCACAAGCATTTGAGAGATTCAAAATATTCGGAAAGATGGTTGAGAAGGAGATAGGAAGGAAGATAAAATGTTTAAGGTCAAACAGAGGAGGAAAATTCACATGTGGTGAATTTGTTGATTACTATGAGGCACATGGAATTAAGACACAATATTTGGCACCAAGAACTCCACAGCAAAATGGAGTGGTAGAGAGGAAGAATAGGTTTGTGTAGGACATGGCTAGAATGATGCTAAAAGAAGCCAAATTAACTGATAATTCTGCAGAGAAACGATACATACTGCAGTATACATTTTGAATAGAGTTCAAATACGAGTACATAGTGATAGTCCTCTATATGAATTGTGGTATGGTAGACCTGCATCTGTGAAATACTTCAAAGTATTTGGAAGTAAGTGCTACATAAAAAAGGAAGATGAAAACTTGGGAAAGTTTGAATCAAGAAGTGATGAAGGAATATTTTTAGGATATTCCACTCAAAGTAAAGCCTAAAAATGCTATAACAAAAGGCTAGAAAAGATTGTGGAAAATGTCAATGTGAATATTGATGAAAGTATAAAACATATCAAGTCTGATCAAGATCATTTTGACGATGCATTAGACTATGAAGACAATGTAGCAAATGATGATGAACCTGAGGAAATAGAAGTAGAGAAGGCCCCTGCAAAGAACGTTCAAAAGGACCATCCAGTAGATTAGATAATTGGGGACAAAAATGAAGGAGTTCAGACCAGAAGGAGAATTGCAAAGAACAAAGAACAAGTAAATTTTTCTCTCCTATCACAAGTTGAACCAAAAAGTTTTTCTGAAGTTAGCAAGGATGAAAATTGGATAGAAGTTATGGAGGAAGAGTTAAATCAGATTGAAAAGAATAATACATGGGAATTGGTACTTAGGCCTCCATGAAAAAATGTGATTGGCACCAAATGGGTGTTTAGAAACAAGCTAAATGAAGATGGAATAGTTGTAAGAAACAAGGCAAGATTAGTGTGCAAAGGATATGCACAGGTTGAAGGCATTAATTTTGAGGAGACATTTGCACCTATGGCAAGACTAGAGGCAAACAAAATGTTTCTTGCATTTTTAGTCCATAAAGGATTCAAAGTGTATCAGATGAATGTCAAATCTACATATTCTTGAATGGAAACTTAGAATAAGAAGTTTACATAGAACAACCAGAAGGTTTTCAGCTATCAGAGGATGATGATTATGTTTTCAAATTGAGAAAGACCTTATATGGTCTAATACAAGCACCTAGGGCATGGTACTCAAGACTAGACCATTACTTGCAGCAACAAGGATTCAAAAATGGATGTGTAGACAGTAACCTATATTTCAAATATGAAGGTGAGCACATGATTATAGTTGTTGTTTATGTGGATGACATCATTTTTGGTGGTAGCAATGATAAACTATGTAAAATATTTGTTACACACATGCAAGATGAATTTGAGATGTCAATGCTAGGAGAATTATCATTTTTCATTGGTTTGCAAAATGTACAAATTGATAATGGGATATTCATATCTCAAACCAAGTATGCAAAGGAAATGCTCAAGAAATTTGGCATGGAAGACAATAGACCAGTCAATACCCCCATGATTATTGGCTACAAGTTGAGTAAATTGGATGAATCACCTGAGGAAAATGAGATAGTGTATAGGTAAATGATTGGAAGCTTGTTGTATTTAACTACATCAAGCCCAGATATTATGCAAGAAGTATATTTAGTGGAAAGATTTTAGGCAGCACCTAGAGAGTCACATGTCAATGCAGTAAAAATAATTTTCAGATACATCAAGAGTATTGTTGACTATGGACTATGGTATTCCAAGAGCAAGGACTTTTCTCTAACTGCATATACATATGTTGATTAGGCAAGAAGTGTGCATGATAGGGAAAGCACCAGTGGAGGAGCATTCTTGTTGGGAAACAAGTTAGTTTCTTGGATGAGAAAGAAGCAAGAATTAGTCACTCTATCTAGTGTTGAAGCGGAGTATGTGGCAACATGTTGTACTCAAGTCCTATGGATGAAGCAAACAATTAAGGACATTAAGGTGGAGTACAAAGATCCTATCTCAATTCTTTGTGATAATTCAAGTGCCATAAAAATATCAAAGAATCCCGTAATGCAGTCTAGAACAAAGCATATATCCATTAGGTATCACTTCATGAGAGAGAAGGTTGCAGATAAGGAAGTCAGCATGAAATATGTTCCCACCAAGGAACAGGTAGCTGACATTTTCACCAAGCCTCTTCCCAAGGAATAATTTGAATATTTGAGGCAAAAATTGGGAGTCATTGCTCCCACATCATATCACTAGTCTATAGTGATGGGACATATGTCTAGGGGGAGTTTCATCCATATCTCAATCATCCCTAGAAATAGACAGGACAAATCGATTCAGGTATTAGTGGTTTTACAAATTTCTAACGACTTGATGGTTGTATTATTCTAGATTCCCATCTTCTCTTTGAATTGCCTAAATCAAAGGAAGAGTAATGTGTTAGGGGGATTCTATCCTTTACCATTGATGTCAAAGGGGGAGAAAATCATGAAAAAATACTCATTTGAGCAAGATGAGCACATCAAACGGAGAGAATTTCTTTATGTATCCAATTGGTGCAAAACTCAAATAGTTACAGATCTTAATTTCTTTCAATTGGTATCTGAGCATTTCAACTTATTGGTATGAGAATTTAGTCTTGCCATCATTGAAAAAGGGATAGATTGTTGGAATATTGTTGTCATTGATGTCAAAAGAGTGATCAAAAGTGATATGGAACTAATCCTACAAGTGAGAGGGTTGGCATTAATATAAAAGTGTCATTGATGTCATGAATATCAGAGGATCAATGTATGGAAGAATTGGAGTAGAATGTTGAAGACAGGAGCATGTATCTACAAATTTTGTATTATTGTCATGTAATATTAACATGACATTGCAAAAGGTTCTTCCAAGTGTCTGAAGAGGAAAGAGAGTGCATATTCAATGAAGGATTTCTGAGAGCTTCTTAGAAACACAAATTGTAGGTCCAGAGGTTGAAGGGTGTGCTCAAAATGGTTTTATTTGTGCTCTCAAATAGAATTAGGGTTTACTGGTTAAACCCTAGGGTTGCAATCATGGCGTTGTAAACACGATTTCTATTTTGATGCTGACTATCTATTGTAGGTTGTCATTTGCTTAAGTTTGACTTAAGCCTTTGATGTTGTTTTGGGAACCGACCCCTTCACCTTATGTTTATCGGCCCGACAAATATTCAGCAACTATAATATTTCCTAAGTCGCAAATGAAATATTTTTCTTCGCTTGATCAATGGTGGAGGTCAAGCCTTGGAGATCGTACGGTGCCCACAGACTCCATTGAGTTTGTGGTGGTTATGGCTAAATCCCACAGGGTTAGTAGAAAATGGTAGAGATTAATCCACGATGGAAAAATGATGATCGTTGATGTCTGGTGAGACCCACGAAGGAGGCATACAAAGTTAGTGGAAGGTGATGCTATAGGTGTATACGCAGCAATTGCCTGCATACCCCATTGAGAATTCAATGGGGCCTGATCAAGACCCGCAGGGCTAGCGGGGAATGACGAAGATTGATTAATTTTGATCGAACGGTGATGGTGGATCATGGCGAAGGCCGATAGGTGGTGAAGAGCGATTGCTCAATATGCTAATTCACATTGTTGTTGCGAATTAGGTGGTGATGACATGGAGGATAGATGGATATCGGTAGTACCATAGTATGTGTCTCTTCAAAAGAGTGATATGATAAATCAACGATGGAGATTTATACAACCGTTTATCGGAAGGTTGTGTTTTAAAGTTGTGACAATGAACAAAGAATGCAGGATCAAGGCTTGAAGGTTGGAGATCGATGGTCCAGATTTAAACAAGGCAATCATGAATGGCTAACTATGTGTAAATAGGGTTTCACATACATACCAACTTGAAGATAGAAATTTATTGATCTACCTGCCTCAACGACAGAAGTAAGATGATTTGATGCACAAAACAATAGAATAGATTGTCACAGATCAAAAGATAAAGATTAGATCGAATGTTCAAGAGAATACATTGAATGCATAATCAAATTTTAGGGTTTGACAAAGAGAATGAAGGAAAATTCTCTATATTAGAATTAAATGTTGTGTGGCTCAATGAAAAGGTATGGTGATATCTGATAAACCTGATCAGATGTCTTTATGATGAGCTAGATGACAACGTGTAGCTCAATGTACAGGTAGCTTGCTGGCAAAGTTTGCAAGTGAAGGAAACCCTAGCAGAAGATTTGAGAAGATATGGATGGTAGGGAGAATCTCGAGGTAATGATTGTAGATTGGTAAAGAAGGAAGAAAATCAGGTATTGTCTAAGTGTCAAGTCTGCAAGTGAAGAGAAGGGTGAGAAGTCAGTTAGTGCATAGTGTGTTGAACAGAGAGATGTACAGTTGAATATGCAGTAGAGAAGAGAGTGTAGAGTAAGAGAGAGTATAGAGCAGAGGGGATGTGTTGCTGAGACTACAGCTTCAACAACATAAAGTAAGTTGTAGTAAGTGCAACAATGTATTGTATGTATTGATGCATCTCAGGTTTATGTAGAACCATTTATATGCATAATTGAGCTTTAAGTTTTGTAAGAGGTTGTGGCCTCATTTATATTGAGTTGGTGCTCAGAGTAGGGGATTGGTATCTCCTTGGAGTTGGTGCTCCTAAACCAGGGAGTTGATACTTCCTTGGGTCGATGCCCTAAAATATTGTAACTCAACTTCATTGCTTGTGAGGCTAGATTAGGACAATAGATCCTAGCAGCATTTCTCACCGTGGTTTTTCCATCTTGGGTTTTCCACATATATCATGTGTTATGTGATGTGTTGTGTGTTGGAAAGAGACACTACACAAGTCATTTGGTATTGTCATCGATGTCAACCCTAGTTAGTAATTCAATCCACGCGTTAGCATTTGATCATACCGAAAGTCAGAATGAAGTTTTGTGATTAACTGTCAAACTAGAACAGAGCATCCGACAAAATTGTGTTCATCAATTCATATGCAAATTTCTCTTATCATTTTGAGTTGTGGATATCAAGGAAGGTTTTTTGATGTATGATCTATGTTATCCTTGAATCTTAGAGCCTCATATCGATCGATGTGAAAATTAGAAGATCTGATTGATTAATTTTCTGCTTAATAGTGCAAAAAGGCTAACTTGATGAATATAGTGTGTTGTGGATATTCGAGGAGTAATTGTTTAAGTGTTTTTGTGTTCGAGCATGTTAATTTGGGTCCTCACTATGTTGTGGCCGACTTTGGTTGGTGTGCATTGAAAATTATTCATGATTTGAGCCGACAGTTTATAAATATTTCATGTTTTGTTGAAGTCGACATGTGGTTGATTAAATATTTAGTTGTAGATATATATAAGTGATCATTTATATCATTTTAATGTATGTACGAAGTGTGTTGATGTGTGTTGTGAAAGTCAGAAAGATTGTAGAGCGATTGTGCACAATTTCACTTGTGCAGAAAAGGATTTGTGATCTGAATTAAAGCAGACAAAGCAGAAGACAAGAATCAGACATAAGGTCAAGAAAGTGATTGATGTGCTTAACTAGAACTGTAATCAGGCATTAGTAGATGCTATTTTCTCAGTTCAAATCTTTTGGATGTAATCCAAATATTTTTGTAAGATAGTGAGTCTTCCTTTTGTATTTGAGCAGTGAGTTCTAGGTAGTGTGCTTGAATGCATGTGCATTCTTTAAATTGTAAACACTTTTATTTGAGTTGACTCATACTGTGGATTGATCTCCACCATGTTTTTTCCCCTAACAGGGTTTCCACATAAAAAATCCTTGTGTTATGGTGTTGTGGTTGTTTTTTTTATGTTCATGCATCTTTCTTTTGGTTCAATGCTATAAGTGGTTTAAGAATCAGGTTAATAAAGTTAAATTTCCTAGAACAATGATTTACCCCCCCTCTCAGTGTTCCTTGATTCCAACATTGTGTTCTTGGTTATAATTTTGTATCACATGCTTAATATATGCACATTAAGGGTTAAAGAAAGTAGTCTACACAAAAGGTTTTAAGAAGGCTAGACTTTGTAATATCTACTGATTCACCCCCTCTTTGTAGACTGTTGTGTTCCAACAAGGTATTTAGCTCTTACTAATTTAGTGTGAATAATGGTTGGTATAGGATGGGTTGAATTCCATAGTTTCTTGCTTGCATTATCAATATGTGTTGAGTTTATGGATGCACAGGGTCCTTGAAGCTGCAGTCTTCAATGGAGGACCTTTTCTAGGAAAGATAATCAACCACACAAAAAGTGTTTCAACTAGGCATGCACAATAAAGATTCTATTGATGATCTACATTATGAGATGAGATGATTACAAATGTACAAGTTGCTTGATTATATAGGCAAAAGAGAAAACCTAAGATGCATGAGATGTTGCCATGTGTCATGATCTAACAACATGTGACAACATGTGAACCCTATCTAGGAAATTATTAAATGTTGAGATAAGTTCTTGAAGGACAACTCATCTTTTAGAAGGAATCTTATCCCTACAAACAGGAAGGGAATATTACCCTATTGATTAAATGATTTATTGAAATTGAACCTAGGACTAAATGATGCATGACCTAAGTTAACTTATGCTAGTGTAATAATTAATTAATTACACTAACAATATGTTCTATATCCTATTGTTCTCTCCATATTTGGGACAACCTATAATCTCGGCTATAAAATTAACATATTATTTCCTTGTTGAATATTTCAAATTTTTAATAATCACAGAACTAATAGGATTTGTATTCCTTACAAGACAATGGACCATTCATATCAAAGTAGAAATAGCTAATGCATCATCAACAAGAGCACCTAGTCAATTATTAGTGTTGATGGCAAGTTATATTTACAATAAATATGATAGTATTTTGAAGTACTAGAAGTAATGTGACATTCAAAAGTTACACACTATAGTTTTTAGATGCGTTGAGATCAAAACAAAACTATTTCTATCAAGGAAAGTGAATATATTTGAACTAGCTACAAGACTTTCCCAAACTTAGTGAGCCCTAAGGCGGGTAGGTTGAAATGAGTTCCAAAGACTTGGGACCTAGGTTCTTGGTGAGACTTAGCAGTTGGGTGTGAATATTAGAAATAAATGGATTAAAAATTGAAAACACTCAAACGTAATAGTTTATGGCAGAAAACTTAGTTAGGGCCTAATTGCTACCTATTTCTTAGACACTTGCATTTTTTGAAGGGTTTGGAGGACTTTTAGAGCTTGGTTAAAAGCAATAAAATTATGAAAAAAGGCATGCACCATGAAGGTTTATGTGGTAAAAAAGGCTTTAATTTGGGCTTGGTGGTGAGGGCTCCACTCCTCGACCCTACCCTATATCATGATAGGGAGTGCACCAAGGTGCTTCCCCTCAAGTCCACGAGGAATTTCCACCTCTAGGTCCCCTGCCTAGTTTGAAAAGAAAAAAATAAAAATCATTTTGGGCCATGTTGGATGGAAAATTAGTTATTTTTGTTCTTTTGGATTTTTCCCAATTAAATCCCAAGTAATTGAATCACTAATATACTTTTGTTTTGTCAAGTCAATCCCTAGCCTAAGTAATGCTTGTATGGCTATAGTAGCATTTGCAGACTTGTCTGAGATACAAGTGTGGGACTCCACATAGACCTAGTGATGTTGGGCTGAGCAATACAAGCTCCTCTCTAGCATAATTCATGACTCCTTATTGTGATTTTTGTTTTTGATGCCATAGATATCATAATCCACGAGTTATGCACACCTAAAACACTAAAGAATATTTATATATTTAAAAATGATGTTTCCTTTGTTTCAAATCTACTTTTGTACTCATTGGATTGATGTATACTTGTGTATGTCAAATTAGCTTCTAATTGATAAGTTCATACTTCATTATTTCTTTAAAGTTTATTTATTGGAGGTTGCAACGTAAAAGTGTCAATTCTTAAAAAATCTTTATTTTCCATGGTTTTTCAATTTGTCGAGTCTTAGTGGTAAGTCCAACTTCGAGTCAAAATCAACCTGCAAAGTCTGAGCTAAGTCCAAATCTTGTAATAATGTTTCTAGCATCTATGATAATATTGTCTATTTGCACTTAATTCTCTAGTAGAGTTTCCATCTAGAAACAAAAATTTGAATAAATTTTTGAATTGGTTTTTATTGCATTTAACAAACCTTAAAAAAAATAAAAAAAATCTGAAAGTTTATTCTTGTAGAATATTAGAACCCCAGTTGACGGAGGGAAAGTGACTGCATTCTTAGAGTTGCTTTCATTCTTGATTATCTTATCGAATAGTAAACTTTTCAAAGGAGTTAATTTAAATATGTTTTCTCAATGTATGCATCAGTTTTTGCTACTAATTTAATGATAGTTTACAATGCGCAATTTACTTTCAGCTTTCCAAAGTCTCTGATTTTCTTGTGCCAATTTATTTTACCCTGTCTTATGCATCACATTGCCTGATCATGACCCTAGCAGGGCTTCTTGTTGTTTAGTAACTCAGCTTGTTTGGTTACATCTATGGACCTGGAAAGCTATTTTTAGTTCATCTTGTTGTCTCAAAGAGAAGCATTATGTTCAGCATATTTAAAATCATAGCAAGAGATTAAAGGTGATTAAAATTTGCAATGGTTTTAAATAGCATATTTGTTTTTATTGCATAAGTTCTCATGTTTCGAATAAGTTTCAATGCTGGGAGGATACATGGTATATAAATCTGTGTACTATTTTGATTTACAGGGAACTGTGGACAGTAGCGCAGTGTCAAGTCCTTGCAATCTGTAGCTATAATTTCAACACAAATTTAGTAAGCAACAGTTATAGATGACATAATCAACAAGTCTTAGCTCCTTGTAACTTTTTTTCTAGCATTTTATAATGTTTGCAGCTACTCTGCAAGAACTGTAATTCTAACAGAAAGTAAACAATAAGTACAGTTTATTTGTAATAAAAGATGGTAGTATCTTTAGCATTAGGGAGATTGAAATACTAATGCTTGTCATACTTTTGTTAGAACTTAAGAATTCTGTAGGTGCTATGACCTGTGATAACTTTAAAAAAAAATCCATGCTTGGATATAATGGAGCAATTCATTATATTGGAGGGATATTGTCATCAAAAGGTCCAATATTTTTTATTTCACAACCATCTCTGTGCAAGGCATATGAAAGATGGCACTGTTCCTGAAAGTTTCTTGTTGTGTGTCATCCATAATGTCGTTGTTTTTTTAACCTTTTTAATAAAAATATGCTTCTATATGATGTGAACTGAGCATGTGTGGAAATAGACTGTCAAGTGTCAACTAAGAAAATATGCAATAATGTTGGTAAGCACTGTTATTTGGCAGGTAATCTCGTGTTACTGCTTTGTTTGTTCAAGTTTATTAAGCCATCAAATGAGAGTACCGATTGGAATACTCATATTGTCCTCTTGGACTTCAATTTAGGACCACCTTTAAGTTTGCTTCATTTTTGTTGCAGTTTGTTGTTTGGAGTGCCTAATGGAGAATTTGACTATAACCAATACATACAACACCTTTAACAAAATAAAGAGTTCGTGGAACAAAAAGAGAAGAGTAGCTGATGAATGGACACAGGCAGTTGTTTTATCTGGGAGGCAACAAATCAAATCCAATGAGGAGATGAATCATTTTTATCATCTTCTGGACGATGGATCACAGAGTGTGATCTGAAATGTCGATACAAAAAATCTATATATAGTTTTCTACCATAAACTTTATATTCATTAAATAGATTCTGGAAATATCATATCTTTAATCAGTCAATAGTTTTCAATCTTTTAAAGAAGATGATCATTTAGTGAAGATTGAATGAGAATGCCTTGAGCACATTTCCCTTCTTTTGATGATTATTGAAATTGTGGGTTTTACTTATCGTCATGGAATTACTTTTTTAAGTTATATATTTCTGTAGATTTTTAAGCTAGCTACCACTGGAATTAAATACTCAGACTAGAGCTCCCAACAGAGTTATCGGATATTTCCCTTGCCCTGTTTGGATACATGTATCTGCCTATCATATACTGGATACAATACTCTTGAATATATAATGAGTAATGTATCTATCTATCTATCTATCTATCTATATATATATATATATATATATATATATATATATTACTAGATACTCTGCTTCCTAGGTTTGGATACATGTTATCTGTCAATTGGACATCAGATAGGATACAATACTCTTGGATATGACATTAATATTGAATCCATTGTATCTATATTTAGGCCACATTCAATACATCTGGATATGACACGACATTGCTTGGTGCCATATCTAGTTTAGGGTTCACGAAAAAATGTTCAAGATTAGCAAAAAAAAATTTAACATAATTTTTTTCACAAATGTTTTGGATATGGCACCACACTATCTAGTGTCATATCTAATATAGGGTTCATGAAAGAACATTCAAGATTTGCAAAAAAAATCTACATTAAAAAAATGTTCACATACAATTGTGAGTGTGTGTGTGTATGCGTGCACACACACACATGTTCAAATATGTAGACACACACATGTCAATATGTAGACACACACCTTGATAATTTATGGAGAATCTTGATTTAAGCCACTTGCCATGGTTTCACTGATTTTCTTTTTGAATCTGTATATGGCTAGATCATTTTTGTTGTGTTTTATCTCATTCAAAAAATAATTCTATTGTTATATGTGTGATGTGAGAGGATTCCAGATGGAGAGCATGTGTGATGCTATAAGGACGCACTGCAGGCACTTTTTCTCACCAATTTGTTCATTTTCCACAAAATTAGATTCTAGTGTGTAGTTTAATATTTACTATTTTGATTTTTTCTTTTTTAGCAAAATTAGAATTCAGTTTGTAGGTTGTGCTTGCTATGCAAATTTGTAAGATGAGTTTTTTGTATTTGGCTGCACGGTACTTTCCTTTTTCAATAAAATTTTATGCAATGGAGTTTAGAAATTCATCATTTAAAGTTAGTGTCTCAAACTATCATATTTACTATTTTGATTTTTTCTTTTTTAACAAAATTTGAATCTAGTTCGTAGGTTGTGCTTGTTGTGCACATTTGTAAAATGATTTTTTTGTATTCATCTGCATAGTACTTTCCTTTTTCAATAAAATTTTATGAAATAGAGTTCATAAATTCATCATTATATTAATACAACTCTCACTATCTTAGTACATTTTAATTATTTTTGTCTTGCTTTGCTTACATGGCAGGGAAGCAATAGCAACATATAGGGCAGAAGCTTTAGAATTGCAAAAAAGATTAAGGCGTTTGCATAATCAGTTTGATTTGCTCAGTGATCAAGCTTCAGCTTTGATTCCTTCTGGCCTTTCACTGTATGTTTCTTGTAATAACTTAATAACTTATAGGGAGTAATGAATTTCTATGATATATTATAAGTCATCTCCCTTATTTTAATGATTTGGTCCCATCTTTGATAATTATATTTAATGAGATTGGTGCAGCAAGACAAATATATTGACGTTTGGAACCTTTTCCATTTCCGGAATCTATGGACAATATAAATTTGTTCTCAATAATAACAATTATTTCATTGTTATTGCTTGCTCTAGTAACTCTTTTCTTTGAAGGTGTTAAGTTTACACCTACTTACATGCAGTCTATGGTGAGTTTTTGTTTTATTAAACTTGTGTAATATATTATCTTGGATATCACATGTCAAACCTAATCTAGTTGGTAATGTTGTAGTGGCTATTTGATTGTATTTTTCAACATGACGGGGTTTAGATGTAAAGGTGATAGATTTAGAGCTTTGCTGGTAGGGGTGTGCTTTTGATCTCTGTTTCCTATTTCTTTGATTATTCATTGAATTCATCCAATTACGGATTGAGTAATTTTATGACTACTTGATGTTGGCATGAACTAATTGTAAAAAATCATTATAGTGTAAACTACTTTTGGTGCTTGTAGTATTTTAAGTTGCCAATGAACGTGACTATTGAAAAATGCTCTACTCCATATATATTTATAATAGGTATCCTACATGATACTTCAGAAGGTATCTCCAGTTACACATTCTATGGGTAATTGTCTTAAGTGAGTGGTTGTTATAGTGACCTCAATTCTTTTCTTTAGGACACCCATTTCTCCAATAAATACACTTGGTAAGCTTTTTTTGACAACATTTATCTTTAATGTTTAACACTAAGAAGTTCATTGGAGATGTTGGAACTATATATATCAGTGTGATTCCATTTTGAAAGCTTAACCTTATAAGAAACTGTAGGAACTAGTATTGCTCTGGCTGGAGTTTTTGCATATTCAAGGATAAAGCAACTGAAACCAAAGCCTAAACTAAAGGTAGAATAAGGTTTGTTGAAACTGGTAGTGAGCTTGGTTTTTGACATGATAGGTTGAAAGTGACAGTTTCCATGAGTTTTGTACACTGTCTCTAGAATTCAAATTGATATTGCTTTTGAAATCAATGAATAATTTATGACGTTCACATTTTTGCAAATAATTGGACACTCATTTCACTCTTTCTTGTAGAATCTTCTTGATATTTTGTTTATGTAGAGGATTCATTATTTTGTCAAATTTTAGAGCCATGTTGTCACAATTATGAATAAGATTAAGATTTTTTTAATGAGTCATGACTACATTGTTTTTTTTCATCCTTGTAGTGAGTACCTTGGGAATGGGTAAGGGTGAGCATGTAATTATTTGGGTTTTAAGCTATAAGTATTGGTGGTTGCGAAAGCTAAAAATAAATTATATATAATATGTAAAACCTAGACACTCAATAAGACTGACTATCAGTTGTGCAGACAATACAAATTAAACAAAATATCATTGCACAAATGGGAACTAAAAATTAGATTTGCACCAAGTTTAGTAGAGCTTTGTATACAATTTATTTTTATGAAATGATGTCATAAGTTCCAAATCCTATTGTAGTAAACACAATTTTTGAAATGCCTTGTTGGTCAAATGCATCTACAATGAATTTTTAGACTTGTATGTTGTTTTTCTTGTCTATTGCTTTTGGTTTTCTCTAGGATGTTTACCAAATAGACTTCTCAAGTTTTCTTTTATCAGTGGGCAAGTTTTCAACTCAATGTTATTGTACATTCGTACTTGTCGATGCTATTCATATTTCTCTCCTCATTGCACAAGGAGGATGAAAAAAGTGTTTGGGAAAAACATCTGTATTTTTATTGACAATGCAGTGATTAAGCTCCATACCAAGAGGAAATTCTAGACTGAAACTATATAAAATATTTATTCATATCCTAGGCTTGGTTTCTACTTAGTAGATGCAACTTCAAATTCTCATGGTTGGCTAGAAATTAGAAAATTTTAAAATACTTTACAGAGATGATGAATGGTGATTTAAATAGTTTGTTATCCATGAAACAACTACATTTTTAATAATGTAGGTTGAATCTTTGCAGGTTGATGTTGTTGCCAACCTCATTCACACACAAAAAATTAGAAGAATGATAAAGGCTCATTCCCTCATTCTCAAGTATTTGCATTTTCTTGTTAATGTGAAAGATAAGATTATACATTCAATTGTTGCATTGGCTTTTTTTCTAGATACTCACTTGTATGTTACATGTAGTCAAATTGAAAGGAATGGGAGATGCAAATGTAAATATTTTAAAGGTCACAAGTAACATACCCCTTGGTTGCAGTCAAGAAAGACAAGTTCCAAACTGATGGGGTAGATTAGATGACCTGTGGCAGCAGTTAGGCTGGTTGAGAATCAATTACTGACAATTCACTTTTTGGAAAAGCATTGTAAACTTGGAGAAGTTTCTTTCTTGTCATTTTTGTGCATTGTAACTCTGATTTTTAGTCTTGTGACTGAAAATAAACATTGTAATACTCTATTTCTAAGCATTTTTCAAGCAAGATAGATATTTCAAACTTGTGCAAGTTGTAAGAACACCTTTCTTTTAATAAAGTTCGGTGATTTTTCCTTGTCAATGGTTGTCTTATTATATGCAATTGATGATTGATGTGTATTTTTGTGTTTTATGTTTAAATCCTCAAATATTAGTCAATTAAAATGACTAAATATACTACTAATTGACATCAATTAATAATTAAGTTGACTAAATATACTACCAATTGATAGAAATCAGTGAATAAATATACTACCAATTGACAAAAATAAATGAATAAATATGACTAAATCAATGACTAAAAATATACTACCAAATTGATCAATCAAAACAACCAATAAATGACTAAAAATGGTTTAGTCATAAATTTGGTGGCTTTATAAATGATCGGCAATAAACTACTAATGGTCACGTGTCCAAGCTCAGTGAATAAATATGACTAAATATATGACTATATCAATGACTAAATTAACAACTAAATATACTACCAAATTGATCAATCAAAAGAACCAAATAAATGACTAAAACTGGTTAGTCATAAATTTGGTCATGTTATAAATGACTGAAAATAAACTACTAATGGTCATGTGACCAAGCTTAGTCATTTATATGCAATTTCTAATAGTTTTTTTAGTCATTTATTTATGTTTTTCTACTAGTGAAATTTAACTCATTCTTTGAACAAGTGTATTAACAATGAATAAACATTCAAGGAAAGATAAGAAGATGAATAGAAGTAATCTTTGATTCCTTTATATTCATAATCTATGCAAAGTATACAATGGAGAACGTTGGCCTTGAATATTTTCCATTTATATTTCAAAATATGAAAGTACTGTTATCACATTTACCATTACAAGATTCAAAAATCTTGGAAAACCTAGAACAAACACATACTTCTATTATCTAGAACTGGTTACAAGACTTCTCTGAGATCAACCCGCTAACAACCACGTACCATTGGCCTTGAATTCCCTCTTATAGAAACAAGCTTCGGCCCAAATGTACATGTCATATTTTCATTTGACATTCACATTTACACTCAAAAGGCAATTATATTTGCCAAACTCAAGGGAGATGCTCATATGAGATAAAACCCATTTCTTATTTGCTGATGAAGATTTATCCCGTCTTCCAAAAGGCTCTTTAGTCAATGCAAATATTCCTTCCACTAGCTACAATGCCTTTTCCACGTGCTCCAAAACTTGAGGATGAAAAACATAAAAACCAAGAAGAGAATATACCAAAGTACTTCCACGTCTACATTCCATGTCATTAATTTTGAATTGGAGAGAATACAATATCTGAACATTGATATATCTAAGGCCTAAGATGTAGTAGTTCCATGCCATGTATTGTATTTCTCCTATTGTAACCTCCATTGTTGCAAACATAAGATCAAAATTTCAATCACTATTTCACCATTGCAGTAGCCTACTCATTCAAGGTGTCAACATACTTGCTCTTCCAGAGCTCAAAATCTTCCTCAAAAGGCCATTCAAATGTAATTTTCTGGTCTTCCTTCTTCCTGTATGGGCTGTATTTAATCACCACTGGTTGGCCTCTTTTTCAAACTCTTCAAGAAAGATACTTGTGTGGGTGAGTCTATCCACGTTGTTCTTTAACATCTCCATATCTACCCCATCACAAATCAGCTTGGCCTGAGTAGCAATCACTTTGTTTGCTTGGTCCTTCCACTCCTACATGGGTTTGACTTCACCATTTTCATTTAGAATGTCTGGGAGGAAACTGAAACTCCACTCAACAAACCTCTTCACCAGCTCCCTAATCTTCATTTATAGTGGTTCAATCAACCCCTAGAATTCCTTAATTTCATTCACCAGTTTGAAATTTAGGACAATGTTGGGTGGTTGATTTGCATCATGTTTTGATCCAATCACCATATCTCTTAGTTCCATTTATCCATCAATGGGATTGTAACTTATTTATCTCTATCAAAGTTCCTTATTGCATCAAACATATACGAATAGTTTGAATGAATGCTAATTAACCTCCTCTCAATCCCTTTATTCAAGTTCTCTAACACCATAGTCACCATCTTCAAATTGCTTAAGTAAATTAATTCATCAGATTGTTGAAATATCTCCTCATAAGTCTTAAGATTCTCCATCAAATCCTCCTTGGTGATCTCCTCTGTTGGAGGTGCATTTGATGTACTTGGAGCTGATTGTCCAATGGGCACATCCTTAGAACTAGGAGGTACAACTTCAGTTGGTATTGCAGGTGGTGAAAGAATAGGAGAAGGTGGACTTTGTTCCTGTGGGGAAGGGGGAGGAAGAATTGTAGCTTGAGATGGGCATGTTGCATGCACTAACTGGAACTTATCTTTTAATGATGCAATCTACAATTGCATCTCAACATTTTTTTACTTTCCCACATTGAACTCTACCACTATATCATTGTACTTTGCTCTAAAATTATCCCTTTCTTCAATTAGGGATTCTATTATGTCTTTGGTGAATTGAGCTACATTAACATTCAATGTAATTGCTTCTATGACTGATGTGTCTGATACGCTTTTAATAATCAGCCCTCCTCTAACTCCAGCAACTAGCTCTACTACCTCTAGCTTCTTAGTCCTTGGGACCAAGGCCCAAATAGCTAGTGTGTCCCACTAAGCACTAAATGCTGATCCTTGTAAGGCCAAGGTAACTTCCTCTTCAATGGTGAAGATGGGAGCATCATGCCTTCTTATTGCATAAAATGCTATGGCTGATGCTAAATCCCACTTTGTTGACAACAATACACCACTCTTTATGACAATTCTTTGCCTTCAATTGCAATGATGTTCAAATACTTGGTCCTCATCTCTTCACGAACTTGATCTTCTATAACTATTTTTGGTAACTTAGGGCTCTTACTTGCCTTCATCTCAAAACTCATCACATATTCATCCTTCATTTCCGTCCACACATATTCTTGAAATGCTTGTGTCTTAACGAATGCATCATCATCCATGAATCTTTCACAAGCTTTAGCTCTAGCATCCTCTGAACTATTTACCCCACCTAAGTTAGCGTTGCTCAATTTGAGACTTAAAGTTTGGCATTGTGTCCCTTTGGGGGGATCACATGCCCTGCATCATCTCATCTTTGATAACAAGAATCTCATCATCTGATTCATTTGCTAGATAATCAAAAAGGCTAGTTGGCTCAACCTTCTGCTTCTTCATTGGTGGCTTCTTAGGAGGAGATGATCCTCTAGGTGGTGAATCAAGCTCAATTATTTGTGGAATGGAAGAATGTGGTGGTGACAATGGTGGCATTTGTTGTTATGGAGAGGGTTTCCTCCACTCCTTTGATTATGTAGGAATGTCAATGGTTAATTGTTTCTTTACAATGCTCTTCCTCCTTGCATCTATGTGTACCTTCTTGCGATGTTGGTAAACTGGTCTTACTTCAAACATAGGGGCTTTCCCATTATCATGTTCTTCAGTGACCACAACTTTTCCCTTATCTTGAACCATTCTTTCCTCTTTCAAAGTTGCAACAAATTTATCAATTTTTTTAATAATTGTTTCCACTCTCAATATCACATCCTTAATATCAAACAAAGCCTCAAATTGAGGGTCTTTTACCATCTTGGCTCTTTCCAAATTTTCAAAAAAATCCATTTCCTCATCCTGTCCTCTTGTGTCTGAAAATCGAAGATGTTTCTGATAATGTCCTTGGGGAAGGAAAAAGCATGAACAAACTTCCCTCCTTTTATTTTGTCCATAAACCAAACCATAAAACCCTTCAGGTCATAACTTTTGTATGCTCAAATTTTAATTCCAAAGGGCCTTAATTTTTCAAGGATATTTTTCCATCCATTGGTTATCATGAAAAAATCTGAGAACACTATGTAGGCAAGGGAAAATGTTCCTTTTCTCATCTAAAATAAGTGAACATATTCAACATCTCCTAGCTACCACATGACCTCAATGAAACCAATCTTCAGTGGTACATCCCTAGGGAGTACATGGGGTGTTTGTCTTGTCCCATATACTGGGAGAATAGTACAATCTTGATAAGGAATTACATCCCCCCAATTGTGATTTATTTTCAAATCAGGCCTCCTTTCCACTGGCCTTAGAAAATCATGTAATTCAGTTGGAATCCTTGACATATCCACAATCAGAGCTCTTTTCAATTTGGAGGAATAGATATTTTTGGTAACCATAAAACTAGTTTTCTGCCCATGCCTGTCTAACAACAGAGTCCATGATTGAAAATGCATCACCACACCATCCTCCACTCTCTTCAACTCCATATCATTACCAAAATAATCTACACCTTTGTATAAAAACATGTGCATAAACAAAGAATACCACAAGAATCTTATTGTTGTTTCCCCATTCTTTAATGCTACTAAACCTTTATGCATTTCTTCTGACAAGTATGTAGCAAAATCATAAAAGGTGTTGATGTTGGGGTGTTGAATATTGGCAGCCCTATATGTTGGTTCAATTGGCATGATTGAGGATGGATTATACCTAATATTTGACATAGGGAATAAAATGTTTTCTAAAAATAGAGAATAAAATACTTGATTGGAAAGGGCTCCTTGTCAGATGGTCCAAGAACAATTCTATTTCCTCCCCTTCTTGTTGATGCCAAGAAATGAGCCAACACTGAGACTTTGAATGTAGGTCTTG